>CAJUYH010002817.1:0-37004 GCA_910591685.1 Galerucella tenella
CTCCGCTCGATTATTTAGGTCATTCATTTAATTTGTCATGTAAATGATGCTGAGTGGGAATTAATCGATTAATCAATATTTTTTTCAAATCACATGATTGACCGGATTCTGATACTTTAAGTTTGCTTCAAGTTGCAACAAGACGGAGTGGAGATTATAATTATATGTTTATTTTTGTAAAATTGTAAAACAAGTTGCATTTCAAGAATATTCAATTACAAGTAGTATTGGATAAAATAGATATAAATATTTAACTATGCTCTCAACATAAATGCAAAAACTTTATGTAGGATGAGAATAATTTTCGTTGACTGATTAGAACCTGATATCTATAGACTTACAATTAAAATAGATTATAGTTTGAAAAATAACTAAGAAACACGCTTTAAAGGTAATCGAACTAAAAAGTGTAAACTAAGTAATTCTCAATTCAAGAGTAAAATGATTGGCGAGAAAATTGATGTCATTGTGGTAAAAGCGTGGGGTGCTCGATATCAATTATTGTTATATACAGTCAAGCATACATACAATTGAAGCTAATCTATTTAGCTGCTTGATTTTACTTTTGTGATTCATATTCGTAACTTCGCTTAGTATATAACAAATAAAAAAAAAGAGAAGGCTGCGTCGATATGAAACCTCGATCTCCTATTCCCTGGACAGGTGCCTTAACCAATTAATCCACTGCGTCAGTTAGTGTATTTGCTTTAGTGGAACGTTCCAAGCAAAAACGATAATATACCTTATGAATTTCTTTGTACTACGAGTTATGAGTTCAAGATTCTATAGAACCCTATATTTTTTACTAGATTGTATTGTCATCGGTCCTTTGACGAGTGTGCAAAATTTTCAATTAATCTATTCGCATAAACTGGGTCAAAATCAAGTTCAAAGGAGTGGGCTACAAACATACATACATACATACAAGTGAAGCTGTTAAAAATTGAAGAGGTTGAAAATTGAAGCATGGAAGGACGAAAATAATAGTATATTATACACCAAGATGGTGAAGACTATTATTATTGACCGAGCACCAAAATTATTCCGCAAGTGGCTTTGCCCTGAGCGGAATAAGGTGCGAGGCTTATAAATGTCTTCTCCACCATGGTGTATATACAATTTTTTCCACTACTAGCCAAATTTGAAAAAGAATTAGAAATCATTCACAGACGCACCAAAAGAAGCGTTTACCATGTTGTCAGGCAAGAACACTGTCAGTTTTCGATGTATTATGAACGTTTTCGTTATGTCATCAGTCATTCTTGGTTAAGCGCGAATTTCGAATTAATGGCATTTTTATCCAAATAATTTTATTTTGATAGGTGATTTCAAGCAGCAAATATGTTAAAAACAATTCCTGGGTATACAAAATTATGTTGCACAAGTTTTTGTTGAACTACTGTCCCTGAATTCTCAAGAGAAAATTTTTATCCACTAATAGAGAGATTCAACTTCTGAGATGGCTAGAAGAAACAATAATTGTCAACTTCACAGCGAGTAGTGGAAACACATATATTTTACTATCATTTAACTTATCGTCTCTTAAAACTTTTGATATAATTTTTCGAAACATACCTCCTTCATGTTTCTCGAGTTATATCTTTCTACGATTTTTTGGAACGGATTATCACATGGAGAAAAGTGCAGATGAATTGAGAAATTTAATTATCACATGGAGAAAAGTGCAGATGAATTGAGAAATTTAATTCACTATTGAGAATAATCAAGGGAACAGCAAAATATCTGTTATACATTTTTTGATTGGTTTTATTATTCTGAAATTTAGATAGTTTATCAATTTCATCTTTAGGGCTATTATGAGTGGTTTCGATTGGACACGTTGTAAACTGTCCATGCATGAGCTGTAAGTCATAAGAAATTTCATTCTTGTTCCCTAAATTATTTTGATGCGTGCATATAGAATTTTACCTTTTTTAATTAGGTTGACATTGAGGAGATTGCTTTTATTTATAGTTACTTGTTGAAAAAAAAAAGGACAAAAAAAACTAGTTATTTCACGAAATAATATGCTTTAGTCATAAGCCAACAGTCATAATAGTTATTTACGTAATTAGTGGGATATGGACATTATTATCGCACGCATGTGAAGTTTGCACGACGAGGCCGTAGGCCGAGTCGTGTAATCACATAAGTGCGTTAATAATTCCTATCACACGTGTTACGTACAAAATTTTATCTACAACTGTTTATTAGTATTATTAACAGTACCTATAATATAAAATTTGAAAAAAATTTCAATCCAACGTATTTTTAATAATATTGACTGCAAACATAGGGTACTGTGTATCATATTTTATGACCATAGCAACAAAGACAAACAAGGCTGTGGAAAAAAAATAAATTAGTTATGTCATCAAATTTTCAAAGTTGAATGAACAAAAATCTATAAAAATGAGTTCAAGCGAAGAAAATCTCCTTTCGGAAATTGAAAATGCAGCTTCCAGTGTTATTTTAAATATTTAATCTGGTATTAATATGTTTCTAGATTCTTATTACCGCACTAGTGCGGTAATATACGTCATTATGACATTAAAAATAGTGTCAAATCGTACCCGTTACATGAAAGTTGTAGATAAAATAAATAATAATCTTTTCGAGCACATTTTAATGAATATTCCGTCTCGCCTGCGTCACTGATTCACCGCTATTCAGAACCCGAAAATTGAAATTTCAAAATCTAATTAAAAATTTCTCAACTGCCATCGCAAATACTACTTTCTGGTTATAATTAGCCAATTAGATCGTCAAGTTTGGTTAAAACTGTTACCCTGCTTTTATTCGGATCGTGGCATATTTTAATATTCCACAACCCCATTCTCAACCCCAAGATTGTGTTCTCTCACCCCTTCAACACCAACAAAAGTAATACAATTTTGTTTTATGTTTTACCAGTTTCAAGCACTCATTCCAACTGTGATTCGTAATTTGACTTGATTTCTGTTTACAAGAAAATGTATATTGTTTGTCGCGTTGGGCTTTACTTTTTAATTTTTTCGAATAATGAGTAGTTGCTTACTAGCCCCTTGATAAGTAAATATTTCATACACATCTTTCCAATTTTCCTATTTGGGTGAATTTTCCCTGTTCGACTTGATACAAGCGTATTTGCATCATTTTCCCAATTTCTAATTTACAACATTATTCAATTTTTGGTGTTGTGGTCTTAGTAGTTAATAGTCTTTGGAAAACTCCACTACATTTTCTCTCTGTTAGATATCTCTAGCAAAGCAAAGCAAAGCAAAGCTCGTTACTTCTTGTGAAATCTCTTCACTCCAATTCTGTGCTACGATCCTCCTAAAGACGGGTGCGCACTGGATCCACAAGACTCGAGTCGGTATGGCACAACTAAATGAAATATTTTAATTTCCATTCAAATATATTGGATCACGAGCACTGCTTCGAATCGGTAGAGCCACCTCTCGGTTCGGCTCGGCAGCATCGGTATATTGATTTTTTTGATTGATTGACTATTATTGCTCAATATCAAGTTGTGAACTGATAAATCTTTGCTTATCAGATCCGGGATAACGGTGCCCCCCACTAACCCACCAGAGCCAAGACCATCCAGTGAGGAGTAAAATCGCGCCGCACAAGGACCGGCTCCATCTTCATGACAAGCTCTTCAGCTGCTGGACTACCAACTTTTTGTCCGAAGATTGAAAAGTGCCAAACCATACGAGCTTTTGAAGTATTTTTTTAAAAGTTGATATCAAACAAACGAGACCTTCAATGGCCAAATGGAGTGAGGACGTTGATAAATTATATAGGATAGGAGTTTTAAGAAGATAAGCTGATAATTGATACTGTACAGTGTTATGGAAAAAAAGCAAAGCATCATTTTGACACTATTCTGTGGAATTAACAGGCTACAAACAATTCACTAAATGTTCAAAAGCAACTATAAATCACCATAACGATTATAAAGCGCTGTAAACAAACAGTGTAGGAATATGAATCCTCTTTTTTGGTATTTCTGTATGCTGGAGAAACTAATAATTGAGCTTGAGTCATTGGTTAAATTATTAAAATTTTCAAGATGAAGAAGCAACAAGCTTCCCACTTAATCTTTTTTAAAAAATTCCTGCAAACAATTTGTACTTTGAATTGTACCAGAGATAGCAACATTCAGATATACAACGATTTTGGAGCTAAGTACTAGAAAACGCTGGTTATATATTTTCATCAAAACTTGTAGGTAGAATCTCTTAGTGGAGTGAATACCAAGTTTCCCAAGTGCAAATTACGGCTTCTGTTATTAATTAGGTCATTCGTTCAATTTGCCATATGAATGATGAGGTCACTTTGATACACCATCTAGATGAGAGGATTCAAAAGGAAGCCTTTAAGGTGTGTTTTAATTGAATTTTGGTCTGAAACAGAGCCAAAGTCTGACTTTACACAATGGTGCGAGGAGCTGCTGATAAGTGGGAATCAACATAATTAGGGAATAATGTCAAGATGATCTGATGGTGAGTCACCAGGATATCGACGCTTGCAAAATGGGGGGTCAGAGGACGTTCAGTCTGAACCAAAATCTACTGGGTACTTACCCCCAGACAAGTAAATGGGAACATTTTCATGAAAGGAAAAAAAACATTTAGCGGAATTATTCACAATTGAAACAGCTGATATTTATAACAGGTTTTATGACTGGTTATGCATCCGTGAAGGGATACCTGAACAGGTTGAAACATTACAACCGAAACCTTCCATGCAGACTATGCAGCAAGGAAACGGAGACAGTCATGTTAACATGGCTATTTAGGGTACGGAGAATTACCTTCTCCTGAGCGATCGTAGGTGAAAGTATTCTATTCCTATACGCTGAAATGCGTTATTTTTCATTTGTCTACGCAATACTGAAAAACAATACTATAGCGTCAACAGATGACAGTGTTTTGTGATGTCCCTTTAAGCCATACACTTTGTATAGTGGATAAATCAATTTGAAGCCTAAAAATATGAATAGTGGAAGATTATGTACTGCATATCGCAATGGTAGATGTAGTGCCCAGCATGCAGGTTGCCAGTCTATAAATGGTACAAAAGAATATATTGCAGAATATTTGAACTTGAAAAATCCTGAATAATATACGGGAGCAAAATTTAGAAGATCTTCAATTTTATTTCAGTCGAAGGTGGTAGGGATCTGTTTAATCTAAAACGACAATGACTGATATGTGTTTATTTATGCTGAAAAATGGAAATTTTCAGTCAATATTTACCTGTTTTTGTTTTAAAAAAGGTTGAGAAGTATCGTTCATAACACATCCATAAATAATTTTCCCATGCTTGCACGACTGGGAAGCCTAACAAAACTCTCCTTCAGTGTCAGACACCCGTAGGAAGTAAAATTGCCACTGATTAAAATAGAAACCTCTTTTTAATTTCCTTCCAACTGAATGACAGTGTATCTATTGTTTTCTGAAATTACTTTGAAAATAATAAATACGCTATTCACCAGAAGCTTTGTTTTCCATACGGTCGAAAATTTTCAAATTAATCACTGCATGTATAGATCCATGTCATCCAAATACATGTAAATAATTGTTTTTTCATCAAGATAATCAATCACCCGACGCTAATACGTCATAATCCGTTCGAATATATATAGACAGAAAGGGATTGATCAATTTTCAGTCAAATTAAAAAAGAGGATTACTCACTGATAATGCATTATATAACAGAATAAATATTTCTATATAGTAAGGCGGTTAACCCTTCATTTCTGAATCTAAAACTGATTTTAGCCGGAAAACTGGTAGTGAATAGCTGTCAAGATAATAGTATCATACTATTATAATGCCTAACAAATTTGAAAATCAATTTTCATAGAGTAGTAGTACAATATAGCGCCTATTCTGAGAGATTGAAAATTAAAGAATGCCGTGTCTTGAGTGATAGTTTATACCTGTAGCAAGGGTAGGTGCTGGTGGCAAATTTATGTCACAGAACGCTACACGCTCACCAGCTCCCTTATTATTCATTTCTCTATGAATTTAACTGAAATTACTTAGGCCCGGTTGTACATTTGAAGCTTTAAATTGAGCTCATATGAGATGGGCTTAAAATATAAGCTTAGCTTAACCCTAAGCCTGCTGTACAAACATGGTTCAGTAGCAGCTTTACTAAACCTATATTTGCAAGTGTTGGTAAAACTTCTTTCGAACTGACGCATGCGTATGAAGTAAATTCATCACAATATGTTTGTCAAATAACCTAACCAATGTCATATTTGCTACCTATTAGTTTCACAACAAATATCCTCTGATATACAATCTGTCACAAAGCGAACGGTTTCTTTAGAAAGACGAAAACTTTGAATAAACTCATGATCTCTCCAACATTCAAAGTGATTCATACGCTCTCTATACACCCGAGGTTTTCTCGGGTGTTGTACGATTCCAATAAGTTCCAAAAAATCCTCATCATCGGCTAAAATATCCATAATTAACTTTGACAAACTTTTAATTGAATATTAAATTAAGTACAAGTTATGTTTGCATACAATTCATTCAAATTTAAGCCACGGAACATGATAACAATTTACGTTCCGTGCCTAAGCTTACATTAAACCTGCCCTCTTGGAGGCTTTACTAAGCTTAAGGTTTAAAAAATGAAGCTCAACCGTAAGCCAACTTTGTACAACAGCAATCTGACGCTGAACCTTAGTTCACACTTGAGCCTTCACTAAGCTACAATTGTACAACCGGCCCTTAAGGCGTTGTGGTAAAACGTCAGTAAAATGACCTATACAAAACAGTTTTATGGACCTATAAAAAACATGATTATGATTACGGTCAGTAAAGTTATAAGAGTTTTCGCAGCTTCTTCCATTATCCCTTCAACGGACGAATACAACGTTTCTAATAATCCGACTTTGCTACAAAAAGTAAAACTGTTATTACAGAACAAGAGGAAACGAGATGATTTATAGATTGGTTTTTGATGGAAACCATCAGCTCGACTAATGCGTTGGAAAATATCAGGATGATTTGTTTCAATCTAGAAAATATTGTGGGTGGTCGATTCAATGATTGGGAAGTTTTTTTTTGTCCAAGAACCATTTCTACCTGATCATATTATCCGCAGGCGAGTGACATAAACACCCAAGTGAATAATATAATGCGAGTGGAATACTAAATTTTCGACGCCTCTTTTTTTTAATACAGGCTTCCATATATAATTTTTACGACTTTTCTGATATTTAATTTAGGGAAACTATTTATTCTATTTCTCTTATTTTGGAGGGGTAACAATCATTTCGGTGTATGATTTGGTTCCCATATTATAATGACCAATAATTTTAATGTAAATTCAGTATAATAATTGAATTTCTTACAATCAAATTATTAAATTATTTGAAACTTCAATTTCTTGACATTTTGACATAATAAGCTCTATACACTTTACAGCTTAACAAATTATTATAAAACTGCATCAAAGCGTAGTGGTTTAGAGTAGAGAAATGAAGTATTGTATGCATAGGTATCGAATCATAGTGTTCATCATACTGTGACATTTGTATATAAATAACCTTCAATATAGGTCGTATATATCCTGTTCTTTATCCACACTTATTATTTACAGGTGAATAATGTAGGTACGTCATTACACCTGGAGAAGCACACGTTAATTGTTAAAATTATCAAATAGTAGTGAACTAAACTTATTAACTCCACATTTGAACACTAATTTCATTCAAGAATAATCACGTATGGACAGACGAAATTCCGCTCAATATTGAAACACTGTTTTCAAAATGTTTTTTCCAATTAATGTGTCGATTGGAATTGAAGGAAATACTTCCGAATAATATTCCCTGCCTCGACCCTCGACCATTAAATGGAATTGGTTCAGTTCTCTTCCCAAAGAGAACATCCCACTTAATATTAGACCGAACATGGCTTATGAATGATGATGCTCCTGTCCATTTTAGTCAGATTTCTAGATAATACAGTAATTCATATATTTTGTTATTTTGGCTTGATGCGATTAACTGATTAAATTTTCCAGTTCTACTGTTTCCACTCTGTTAACGTAGTTTATTATTTGATAAGGGAAAAACAAGAGTGAATAAAGTCTCAACACAACATATATTTTAAATAGTTCATAAAACTCAATCTTGGAATATTACCTATATTATACAACAAGGTGGCGACGACTACTATCATTGACTGACTACCAACATTATTTCGCGAGGGGATTTGGAATGAGGTGCGAGGATTATAAATGTCTGCAACGTGGTGTATATACATTTTTTCCCAACACCTTGAGTGTAAGGATTATACTTCAGTACAAAGTGAGTATTCATAAATTATCTAATATAATATACTTCACACTCTACACCATAGCGTTCACGAACGCACTACGAGAAGCGTTTAACCTGTCGTCTGACTGACAAGCACACTGTTTCCGTTCCTCAACTAATCCATGGGTTATGAACGCACTCCTTATGTCACCAGTCATTTCCGGTTGTGCGCGAATTATAAACGAATGGTATTTTTTTTCAAAATATCTCATTGAGTACTTTCAAACAGCAAATATGTTAAAGACAATCTCTTGGGTACACAAAATTACGTTGCACATTTTTTTGTTAAACCACTATCCCTGGATTCTCAAAATATTTGAATTTGACAACATTTTCGCTTTCTTTGGTGTGTATCCATCAGACTTTCGTCTCCAGAGCAAAAATAGTCTACCAAATCTGAAAATACCATTTCTGTGGGTAATTCTGATATGGTGTACGATTCAAAATATCAAACCTTGAAATGTCAATGTTGTCATAAACTTCAAAAGCAAGTTGCAGCATTGAAATCGTGGTCCACAGCGAGTTGGGAGAATAGACCTTTCGTATAGGCTGATAAAACATCTTCATTAACTACCTTCACTTTCTTGCTTTCACGCCACTCTTCAAAATCTTTATGTTTTCTTTGATACTGCTCTTGAGCTATTTTTGGCAGTGAATTAACACTCGCTGCATATGAATCTCCCAAAATTTCATTTTTTTTTTCTCAATTTCTTCAATTTCATCCATGGTCGTTACTGAAGCGAACTCGCGAGCACTAAAATATGTCGTTGTTTATAATATTGCTGAGATATTGTTAAGCTGTTCCATGATAACACGATGCTGGGATTTTTCTGTAGAATGATGAGGTTTGTTCTTTTATCGAAATCAAAATGGAAATTTCCAGCGAGATTACGAAAAGTCTTGAACTGCACACGGCCGATACGCAAATAACGGATTCGTTTGTTATAATCCGAAAGGCAGCCTATGACAACATTTTTGGTGAATAGGGGTAGGGTTAGAAAATATCCAGTATTTGTCACCAGTATATGTCTTTTTGACAAGTTATTGCGGTTGTAGGCTATTATAAATTTTCACCAATGATTTTACTAATTATATCCTGCTGTTATATTTATGAATTCTGTCACTTCTCTAATTACCCTACACATTACCAACTAATGTAGTAATCCATTTGAAATAAAATCAAGCCTTATGAATTTTCGTCACGATTTGCCGACTTCCATTTACGAACATCCTGTGTGTACTTTTGTCACAAAAACGAAGACATTAAATTTCACTTAGTCATCACCGACGTTGTCACTCAACGGTGCTACTGACTGCCTACAGCTCACGACCTTAATATGAACTCCCATACCAAAATCACACAGTGCAACCGTGCTCTGTTGGTTATAATAAAACATTGTTTGCAGGGATCCAGGAAAACGTTCTACACTTTAATTAGCAGCCAAACATGTGCGTGACGTGGAAGAAAGCCGCAACAAGTTATACAACATACAACCCCTTTTGTATTCAAGTACCATCGTATGCTGCCTTGTCACATTTTGGTTACGCCCATACAGCAGCAACTTTCTGTACCTAACCTTATTGCTTGCAAGCTGCATGATAACAAAGGGTTAGTTGTTGATAGATATATATGTTGACGACAGCAAATACAATTCACCGCGATTCTGATATTTTTCACCTACAATTGCACTTCAGCCATATACATGTCAATAGTATCATTGCCTAATTATATTTGGGAAAACTATAAAGGCAGTATCACGATAAGCTCACACTATCCATATATTGGAGACTATACTCACTCGATGGAGAGCAAGTTATTGCGAATTTATGGAAAATATTTTGACTTACATATCATTTCCGGTTATACCGAAACTGAGAGACATACTTTTATTCAATTTGAAGACAGTTTGTTTATGTTCACTTCCCTAAACCCAGTCTTAAGCGTTCTTGAGATATAAACATGTGCTCAAGAATTCTAATTATTTCAGCTTTATTGCGTATAGTCTATATAGAAAGGACAAGGAGTGATAAATCATTCATTTAAGTAGATTTCATAGACGTACCAAAATATATTTTAAGAGGGTATACCGTAAGGTACATTTTGTATTGAACAACCCAGTTTTCTTAGAAACATTATCGGGAATATTATTTTAAAAGAAAGTAGGTACATTAAATCAGTACTTAGTATTAGTTCTTTGAGTAAAGTTTTCTTAGAAACATTATCGGGAATATTATTTTAAAAGAAAGTAGGTTTTCATAATATTGTAAACAGTTGGAATATATTTAAAACATTTGTTGAATGTTAATTGTGCAAGTACCAAATAATGTCGATAAGCCAAGGATCATCTAAACGACCAAAAACAGGTCCATTATATTTAAATGAAAAAACTCTGATATTGAATTGTTATATATCATTGAAAAACAAGGATCCAAGTGCAAGTGTTGTTGATATTGTGGAATTAACGGCTGCTATGTTGTGTGTTGCTAAATCAACAATTTATAGATTACTGAAAGAAAGCAAGAATGGAACTCTTCAACCCCCTAAAACTCCTTCAGGCCGAAAACCAATTGAGATCGATGAGTCATTAAAACAAAGAATAAGGCGTAAAGTCCATGGATTTTACTTACGAAAGGAAATTCCAACACTTGACAAAATTATGACATCAGTGCAAGAAGATACGGACTATCCAAAATTCTCCAGAATGATATTATGCAAACTTTTGAAAGATGTGGGTTTCAGATATACAAAACATAATAGAAAATCTCTCTTGATAGATAAACCGGAAATAGTTTTTTGGAGAAGAGACTATTTAAGAAGCATTCGACAAGCCAGAGAACAAAATTTGAAAATTTTCTACTTAGACGAAACATGGATAAATGCTGGATATACAGTTTCCAAATCTTGGCAAGATGAAAACATTAAAAGCGGAAGGCAGGCATTCGTGGAAGGTTTGTTGTTAGGTTTGCAGCCACCATCTGGAAAAGGAAAAAGACTTATCATTGTCCATGTTGGAAGTTCTGAAGGTTTTGTTGATGGTGGATTATTAACTTTTATTTCAAAACGCACGGGGGACTATCACGAAGATACACACCACTGCATTGCGTTATTGTTTATCTGCTAATCATTTAACAATGAAGAAACCCTAAACTTTGCTACAACTGAAACAAATACGGGGTCGATCTACCTGGTTTTTAGATTTACGGAAGAAATGTAATTTAAAGTAAGAGATTTATCAAAAATTTCATGGTGCTCCCTGTAAAGGTTTTGCATACTTAATTAGGGTTTTTTACTCCTCGTACTTTTTGTACATACTATAGGCGGAGACAATGATTATTTAAATTTACTTTTAAAACATAGGAATGTGACAAAGTTGTTAGGTACTTATCGAAAAAAATTTTGTTTCATTTGCTACAAGATATCCAGATCGACCCCGCCCCAGCCATCTTACAGTAAAGAGAATATTAAACAATTCATTTTTTCCACCACAAGCTGTGATGTTGACAATTATTGCGTCTTCTAGCCAACTGAGCAGTCACATTTCTCTAGTAGTGTTTATCAATTTTTTCTATTGTTAACCTAGGTCGATAATGGACAATCCAGGAATAGTAGTTTAACTAAAGAAACCATTCCCCTTAGCCAGTTCCTCGAAGAAACTTACCTGGAGTGGGTTCTTGGAGGACCATCTACCCGAAAAACACATCCATGTATTCATTCCTTATTTAGGAATAGATAGTACTTTGTAATTCATAAATGCGTAAAGCTTCACCTTTTATTTGTAATTTAGAAATTCTTCATGGTATAAAACTAACCACTTTCGAGCTTTAAAAATATTTCATTCCAAATCTTTTTCCTTTCATTAATATATATTTTTTATTTAACACACAAAAACTAAATACTTATCCTAACTTCAGTGTATTTCTGTATATTTTTTTATATACAGATAACAATAGTTAAAATTTAGCTGAATTTTAGACTTGATTTTTCTCTAATAAGTGGTACACTGAATTTTCTTCTTTTAAATAGTATATTATTAAACGAGCAATTTATGATAGCCATAATTCACGATGGGTGACGTTTGCGTCACGAGCCGCAGGCGAGGGGCGCAAGTCACCCAAGTGTATTATGGCCATAAATTGCGAGTAGAATACTATACTTTGTCCACGACACTTAATTTATTTATTAATAAATAAAAGTCATTACTAACCTCAAAATGTTGTGGCAGCTACTTCAAATAATTTGACATAGGTATATAGAGATGGGCGATACTGTAGAAAGTATCAATACAACGTACCGTTATAAATATATTGTTTTAAAATACTTAATATTAGAAAATATCGTTATGAAAAGTATCAATACTAAAAATTACAATATTTTATAGATACGATATATGTCAGAAACAAATTTCCTGAACAAAATACACAGATTTAATAGTTTATTTCATATTGTACCCCCATCTCTAGTCGTGAATTATGAACCATAATACACTACAGTGTATTATGAACCATAATTCACGACAGTTGATATATGGGTAGCATATACCTTTAGTTAGGAGGTAAAATATTGATTTATTATTAGGTGGTCATGGACAAAATAATATATTTTTCTAATTTCCATCAGATACCGAAGACCTAAGAACTGTCTTCGCTATTTTCAAATTTGAAATCAGTTTGGCAAGAGTCTACAAAATTTTCATCACTCAACAACGTGATCCAAATTTTTGTTTCACTCCCCATTCCATAACTTGCTCTCCATCTATGCCAATTTTTATAGAAATCATGTGAGTAGTTTCCAATACAAACACGACACGCGACAATATTTCAACCTTTGATATCATGGGCAACTTCACTTACCAAAATCTATACAGGATGTACATCGATCTTGATTGTATTTAAAATAATTTTAGGAAGGATTTCAATGTGCACCTCACTGTATTTGAACAAATTAAACATAAAATATTCATACGACGTTATCAAAAATGTTTGCGACGAGGCAGTTATACCATACCTGTGGGTATAGAGGTCAAATAGAGGTCGAACACCTTGTTGGTGTGTTAGTGTAATTTTATTGATATCGCAAACGCAACAACTGCACATTAAGAAATACAAACAATCGACGATAAGCAGTTGACTATCTACTTAAAAATGAAACTATAATGAATGTTTCCAGCTATTTTTATCTTCAAATAATTTAATGGCTATTGTTCAAATACAGGACGTAGTCTATAGTTCATTTATGTGTACTAAACAACTTTTACAATGTGGATTTTCAAATCAAATTTCAAATATCATATTATTTAACATCAACTCAATGCGAGTAATAAGAGAGAATAAAAGAAATAATATTTGAGAAAAACCGTAAATTATATAGGAACAAAGTAATATGGGTAAGACCTGCAGTCAGTGCGGTCACCTGGGAAATTTCCCGGGAGTCTTGAAAATTTCATAGATTTTCACTTGCTCTTCTCAAATTTTTACTTTGCCATACACTTGCGCTCGCGTCACTATATTTAACACGATCAGTGACATCGACGCCGTACGGCGTTATCTTGCTTTCCTAGGTACGTGACATGACGCCGTCCGGCGTCAAAAATTCAAAATCATCTGGTGCTAGTACGCCGGACGGCGTCCTAATATGCATATCAGCCAATGTTCTTTGGACTCCTACTGTCACGTATCATGGAAGCACATATACCGTAGTGTCATATACCAGCTAATTATCCCCTCCCACTCGCCCTAACCACGTGTTCTCGGTAAGCTTGGCTTTTCACGCGCATCACGCCATACGGCGTCTCAGTGTCATTTGAAAAACATTGCTAATCAGGGTAGTGTCTAATTACAAAGAGAGTTTGTTTCCAAAGAGGTTTTTTTTCGGAGCAACAGAAAAAGTAAATACCTGCATAATATTATTATTGACCTATTATGATTTTATAATCGATTCAATATTCTTCGATTTATTTCTTCAGTAGAATATTTGCACAATGAACAAAATAGAGCATGAACGTGAAAGTTGCGTTTTTGTCTGCCTTCTATCTTTACAGAAAGTATTGCAAAGGCGGTGATAGGAAATACTCTTTTCTTCAATTCAGAGATGATTTGATCAAGTGCCTCATAAACCTGCCCTAAAACTTCGAGACAAAGAGCTTACTAAGAACAAGCAGACACAGTAACAGAAAATTTGAAAATTCTGTACCAGAAGAGAACTTAGGTCATTGGCCCGAGAAAATTCCTGGTGTCCCAGGACCTAAGTCTGGAAAGAAGTCTTTTTTCTAAGATGTAAACTGTGTACTATCAAAAACACACGCCGCGAAACCAGTTTCCGATGCAAGGGATGTGTTGGAAAGCCACCTTTGTGCCCTTCCTGTTTTGAGAAGTGGCATAACAAATAGATTTAACACTTGTGGTACAATGCAGTTGTAATATTAAGAGTTTTTTTTATTATTATTGGGATTGCTTTTGTTTTTGAATACATTTCTTTCTTTACATTTCTTATTTGTTTTTAATTACAACGCCGTTCAGCGTCATGCGTAAACAAAAGCAAATATGCTTCTACAGCGTGACAGGACGCTGATCGGCGTCATCAAAAAAAACAAAAACACATTATAATTTTTTTCACATCAAATTTCGAATAAATCACTAACCTGAAAGAATATAGAGTCTATTCGTACAATAAAACGGTAGTGTCACATGAAGTGGAATCTCTATATGAGAACTGTCAGTGAACGTGTAAAAAAAGGGACATTACAACAGTCTTTCGACACATTTTATGATGGAAATAGCTATTCACTAAATTTAACTATTGTAAGAAAATTGTTTTGAGGTGCAATTTTTCCAATATAGTGATAGAGCGACAAATATGTATATGTAGGTATGTATGTATGCATAGTGGTACCCTGAAAAATATATTTTGCCCCTTTTTTTTCTTTATTCAGTTTCCGAGAACAGTCTCGGAGTCCAGTTGGTGCTGCGCACTAGGATTTTGTGCGGCTATGCAATCCGCAAGTATTTGAATGAAGGTTTCTTCTTGGATTTCACAGAATCTATTGTTATATTTAATATTCATTAAACAAGCTCCATTAGATTAAATTAAATTTGATGAGGTGGCTACTCGGCCTATTCTACTGCGACCTTTTCAGATCCCTTGTGGTCCTCTGAGTCTACATAACATTCTCTTTTCAAGTAGCCAAGACTCAATCTTCCATGTAATTTCTAGCCGGCTGCTTCTCATTGCCCAGTACAAACAATCGCACATTTGCCACGCAACCGCACTGTCATAGGATGCTCTAAGCAGTTTCTCCTTCAAGGTGACATAATCTACACATGGCTTTTTCAGTCTTTTTCTGCTTAGCGTGACTGTTAAGCTTTCAATGCACTGTTAACATACCTACCACGGCGCTGACAGTCTTTCTGCCTTTGCTTATCAAGTCTGCCGTAAAAGTTGGCGAGTCTCCTCTAATGAACTGTTTCGCCTGTCTCTGTCCTGGTGAGATTACCTACCATTTTAGAGACTTCTGTGCCACCACCTTGATTTGCGCCTTCACTAAAAATTGGATAAAAGTGCGACAACATTGTTGCATATGTAGTTTTAAAATCACTTATTGCATTTGAAAAAAGTTTTACACAAGGTGCAATATTTCATACGAATTTCTAAATTAATTTTTCCAAAGCCAGCTCTGGAATTTCCAAGTTTAGCTAATCCCAGTCGAATGCTTCATAGTAGTGTACTGTATCATGAAAAAAAGTTAAAAATATAACAACACGGCTTATTATATTATATTATATAAACACTATAGTCAATTGGAGTTTATGGTTCATTTCACAAATCACCCTGTACATCAATATAGAGGAGGACTGAGTGACTACATATTATGGTAGAATTTCATACGAATTACTAAATTAATTTTTCCAAAGCCAGCTCTGGAATTTCCAAGTTTAGCGAATACCAGTCGAATGCTTGCTAGTAGTGTACTGTATCATGGAAAAAGTTAAAAATATAATAACACGGCTTATTATATTATATTATATAAACACTATAGTCAATTGGAATTTATGGTCAATTTCACAAATCACCCTGTACATTAATATAGAGGAGGACTGAGAGACTCTACATAATATGGTAGAAGTATGTTCCTGGTGAATCACCCTGTATAAGTTTACTAATTTTCCAAACTGGGAAAGTTTTCAGATGAAACTATCAGATGACTCTACTAGTACCTCACTAATAGCAGTGACTATTGCTATAGTCACTACTAATAAGGAAAATGACGAGAAAACTACAAACGATTCAAAAAATGTCATTCAATGCAATACGAGTTGTCTCTGGCAAGAAATGTGTGTGATAGTGATACTGGTTAATTTCTCACAATAGCATCTGAGTAAGCAAAAAAAATATAACACACCTCTCGTTTTTGATAGATAAAAATTTCACTTACAAGGACATTTTAACGGAAGCTCTAAGTCGATACGGTTTATTCATTTTTGTTTGAAATAAAAGAATTTGTTCTGTCGTTTTCGTGCCACAGTTTGTGCAAAATAGATTATTTCAATAAAAATCTGATTCAACCAAAAAATAATAACGGGTATTCACGCCAAAACATACTTATATCTCCCCATGAATAAAATTGTTTGATGATTTTATAACACACGGCTTTTTTTAATAATACAAAATTGATAATCCATTTTATATACAAGTTATATACAAGTTGGATTATGCCGATTTTGAATAGAATTTTAAGAAGGAACTGTTTCAAATCCCAAAAGAAACTGTTCTTGTTGAATGAAGGAGTGTGAAAAATACATAAACTACTATAAAAGTTGTAAAAATGTCTAGCATTTCTATCGACCAACAAGTACCATAAAATTTTCATAGGGAGTTGATTTGTGTGTAGAAATTCTTTCTACCATAGACATACGATGAAATTTTGATTGGGAATTGATTTATCTGTAAAAATAAAAGTAAATATACAAGCGTGTTAGTTTCTTGGTGGGTATATATCCATGATATACTTATAAATCAGTTGTTTTATTGCACCCCATACACCGAAATCGAGAGGATTAAATCCTGGGCTACTTGGTGGCCAAGGGAAGTGGCTACCCCGACCCATCCACCGTTCAGGAAAGTTTTCGAATTTTAAATCCAGGTTTTAAATGTTTCATGTTTCATCTGCCCCAACATTGTTGGTTCTTAAATTAAAAACAGCACGGCGTGTGAAGGTAGCGTCGTCGGTAAAAAATATTCTACCAACAAAGATGTGGTCCAGATTTTGCCTGTTTCGGATATTACTTGCAAATTGGTATCTTATTGGTAGATATGCTGGCAATGAATTTTGCACCGGAGTAAGATGATAAGGGTGGTACTCCTCCAGGTGCGCAGATATATCAAAATGGGAGTTTCACTTATCCCTGATCGTAAGATGAACGAAGTGTACTAATTTGAGGATCATCCTAAACGCGAACCATTATCTCATCTTCGACATCAAACATGTTTGAGACGAAGTGAATCACTTTCGCCCAAAATCCTGAATACATTTTGAAACGTTTGATGGTAAAGTAGCAAAAAAGTTTAACGTACATTTATGACGCCTACGTGTCCTATTGGGACATACGAAATACATTGAAATATGTTCCAAATTATGTTTTCCCATATCCAGAGATTCCCATCGTCAAATTTTATGCATACACGTCAAAAAGCGATAAAGTTATTGCGCAAACAAATTTCATGTTTAACACCCTGTATCAACATTTTATTGAAGCTAGTTGGTACAAATGGCAATATTTTAAATAAAAAATTGTACTGTACAATTACTTAAGAACCACCCTGTATAAGAGACATCTACGCCCAACTTATACATGAAAAAACGCAAATTTTCAATATTATTTATTCACCAAAGGGAATATCTAGAAGCAATAAGTAATTAATACACACTACCTGTTATACATATTAAATGTCATTTGAAAACACTTATTAGTTCAACGCGATATTACGTTTATTCGATCACCACGTGTCAATATTTTTTATCGAAAACTAAAAATAACTCGAAGCTACGACGCAAGGAATAAGTGGAATGGCAGAAGTGGCTACTTGGTATTCCAGAATAAAAATGAAACAAGTGGTGGTTGAATAGATAGACAAAAACCGAGCAGCGCTCTATAACACTCGATGGAATCAGAGCCGGATTAAGTATATAGTGGAAAAATTCATCATGGGGAATTTAAATATTATCAGAAAATAATCAAATTATCTCGACTAAGTGAAAAAGTCAAGTAGAAAAATAAAAATCAAAGATATTACATATGGCATCACTGGTTCAACAGGGTACTTGGGTGGTGGTAATTTGGTTCCTGCCAGGCTGTATATTAGATATCAATTCAAGATACCTGCCAAAAAAGTCATTGTTTTTTTGGTTCCCGGGAATTGCTGCGTAATAAACAGGGATATTTTATTATAGTTTATTTCATAGTAAATACGAGGCTTGTTCAACTGAAACCCATCTTTGGTCAGGTTAGCCTTGGAAACAATTGTAATCATTCAACTGACGTTTTCCAACATTAGTAGTGTATGCAAACGTCACACTGATCTGTTTATTTCGTTTATATTTGACAGCGATTTTAAGTATTGTGACTTTGAAATGGCGTTTGTTGTTAACAATCCGTCCAAATGTGATAAGCGTGCGGTCATTGATGTTGACATTTTTTTTCGACCATGAAGGACCCTTGCTGATAGAGTTTACAGAACCTAGAGTGCATATCAACCCAAACCTGTATAATGAAACTTTGAACAATCTCCATCAAGCAATAAGAAGAAAACGTCCAGGGAAGCTTTCACGTGGTGTTATTCTGCTTCACGATAATGCTCGGCCTCATGTTGCCAACGTAGTGAAAGAAAATCTGCAACGAAAAGAATGGAGGATATTAGAGCATCCACCCTATAGTCCCGATTTATCGCCTTGCGACTTTCACATCTTTGGGCCACTAAAAAAGGCGTTAAAAGGTAACCGTTTTCAGTCGGACGCAGAAGTACAAAACGCTGTGAAAGAATTCTTCCAGCAGCAGCCACAAGAATTCTATAAGCAGGGTATACATTGGTTGGTGAAACAGTGGGATATGTGCCTCAATTGTAGTGGTAGTTATTTGTAACTGTACTTGTCAATAAATTTTTCCTGGACCAAAGATGGATTTCAATTGAACAAGCTGTTAATTATCTATGTACCTTCTTTATTGGTAACGTTTAGTTATGTTTTGAATTGTTAATTATTGATAACTATGAATATTATCTTCAAGAGGTCCTGAAAAGTGATGAGAGGCGGTGGCGAAAGCATAGTTAGGGCATATGTCCCCGGGCGCCACGTTAGGGGTACCGACATTTTAATTGAAACTATTCATTTAATTTCATTTTGATGTGAGCTAATGTATTCAAATACATTTGCTAGATTGAATTTTGGAGCTTCACATCTTCATTACAAACCAGTTGACAATCGTGTAGAGAATTATATATATATATATATAGAATTATTAGTCATCAAAATACCAAATGCTTCGAAAATGAAAAACCGTGAAATTTCAAAATTTTCTTGGTGATCCCCCAGTCTCTGTCGGTCCGAGGCCGTGTCGCAGACCCCAGTTACGCCTCTGGGCAATGGACATGTACAAACAGAAAATGCAATTCATTCGTTCTTACTTAGAGCGAATGTGATAAAAGTTCAACAGTGACAAAACATACAAAATAACATTTCCATGATGCATTTGTGCAGGACTTGAATCGCGCCGACTCTTCCTGTTAACGACAAGCTGTAGAGGACCTGTCCGGAAAGACCTGCGAAGATTAGTAAAAGATAATGTGCCGTTCCATATGTTTCTTTTCGTGTTTCTGTTAATATTTTCAGATCCAAATCAATCCTGCATCATGTGCCATGTGGTGGCACCACAGTATAAGCTCGATATATGTGGGGGTTGCGGTACGGAGAGAGCTAGGATGAGACTGCACTGCGATTACGCTAGATTAAATGAGCACATACATACATACATACAAATAGTTTTATATGGAAATAACATTGAGTATAAGCAAATTTGAAATAATGTATCCAGTAGTTTCGAATATAACTACTAAAACTTGATTTTTTTTCATTTTTCAACTCCTTTAATTATTATTGAACCATGATAAACTTGATGCGCAAGAAAAATCCACATTCATATGAGTGAAAGTGTCCTTGTCAAGTTAAGATTTGACGTGTTTCAGCAATTTTTTTCAATACATCGCATTTATGAAGTATTGAGGGTGGGACCTTCTCAAAGAAACACTGCTACCTGTGTTTCTTTGAGAAGCCCTGAGAGCTGGCTTTGTTCACATGAAATTTCAAAATCAGTTAGGCAAGAACCTTCGCTATTCAATTTTAAATTTTTGACTCATTAAGATTCATAAGAGTCAATAAAAATGCAATAAGGTGAAGAGCTGAACCAGTTTTGTGCAAAACTGGGGTAGTGGCGTTTCCTTTGTATGATACCGTATGAGAAAAAAGTATGGATTTATATAACGTGATATGGAATGGTCACGAGACAATAATAGTATTGTGGGCGCAAAAGAATCAAACTATGAACACTCTGTATATGTGATCATTAACGATGCATTTTCACATGTATTTCCAGTTTATAGTAATCGATACCAATTTCACAAACTTTCATGTGGAATGAAAAATTTCAATAAACACCGATAAAAAGGTACACTGAATACTGATTCGAATTTATAAAATACTTAAATCCTTCATATCCAAATGACCTTGAAATAAACCAGCATAGGTGGAATCATAATCTTCAGATTAAATCTAATTACTTTTATAATAGCTGTACTGCTTTCACTCGTAGAAACAGTTCTAGGGCACGTCCTAGGCTTTACGCATTCATTTCATTCACAAAGTGTGTAATGCTTTTGTATTATTCGAGCACAATTTCCCACTGCCTCTTAAGCACCTGCTACGCTGTTAGTGTAACAAGCTCTTTGAGGTTGAATTTGAATTCAATAACGTAGAAAGGCAAACAGTAAAAAAATACCGATGCCAATACAGTTTAAGTCAAATTACAAATAATGGAAAATGGATATTGGGTTGTGTTAGTTTTATTTGATTGATCAAAAAAGTTGAACAATTCAATTCATGAAATTGTTGTAGTGGTAGTTTATTACTGAGTTAAACTCTCAATGAAATTGACAGATTGATGACTTCAAGGGCAATCTAAACATACCACATATTTAATGACTCCTCTTATACCCATGCTGTAATTCGGAACATTCAAAGAGCATTCGACACATTTGGAAAATATAGTGAAGAGAAACCTAATCACAACACGATTTGATCATACACTTTCGCTCTTCGAGATCACAGTACTTGCCGATCTCCATATAAAAGCCAGTGTACCTCTCATCATAATTTTCCCAAATACGCCATTCCCATCTACAGCCAAGGCAGCTTAACAAAAAAATTATGTATGTCATATCGTTTAGTATTGAAGAGTGCAAGTGGTAGTTGTCCGTTCCCGCCAACAACGGTTCTCTCCTAAAAATATCCCGAATGAACGTGACCGTGAACAATCACTAACCTGCCATTCTCTCCTACCGGATACTTGATATGGTTGAAATAATACCCTTCTTGGTGTGCGTCATCGATTGTTAATGTCTTTCTTACACATTACGTAGGAAGAAATGAAAAAAAAGGTAGGTCTGTGATTAATCGTAATCAAAATATCACAATAATAAACCGTTTACATGTTTTACAAACGTTAACCTTAATCTTTGACTTACAAAAATTTGATTGGTTGATGTTTAGATTACGCTCAAGCTCAATATATCAATCGAGAGTTTAAAATACTATGAAGGCGTTACTTTCGTAGCGGCAATAAGTCTTACGTCTTTTTCTACTGTCACACTGACAGTTCTTGACAGGTCTGTACTTTGTTGTTTACGGTCAATTATTATTTATGAAAAGTGAATATTAATCTTATTGTTTTATTTATATGAATAATACAAAAATATGCATGAATACACGGAAAAACATCAGTATGAATTTTGAAAAATCTCAAGTATTTTCAGTTAGAAAAAGAAAAAATTCGAAAAAGCTAAGAAATTAATAATTACCTACCAGGCTCTTTTTCTAACTTTCAAAATGGTGATGTTTATCCGTGTATCCATGCATATTTTTGTATTATTCTATAGTTATTTACGTAAATAGTGGGATTATTATTATCGCACGCATGTGAAGTTTGCACGTGTAATCACATAAGTGCGTTAATAATTCCTATCACACGTGTTACGTACAAAATTTTATCTACAACTGTTCATTAGTATTATTAACAGTACCTATATTTTTAATAATATCGATTGCAAACATAAGGTAATGTTCAAGTCTAAGCGAAGACAATCTCCTTTCGGAAATTGAAAATGCAGCTTCCAGTGCTATTTTAAATATTCAATTCTTGTATTAATGTTTTTCTAGATTCTTATTATCGCACTAGTGCGGTAATGTATCCAAATCGTACCCGTTATATGACAGTTGTAGATAATAGATATTCACGATATAAGTGTCGTAAAGATTCATATTACGAAATGAGATGGAAAATTTGTCAAACGGGGCCGTCAGGCCGAATTGATAACCCATTGAATATTGTAATATGAATTTACGATACGAATATAGTACATTAATTCACCTACTACCAATAATGTTAATTATCTACTCAAAATTAGTCAATGTTCCCGAAATTAAAGATATTAGATTCATGTAACAAAACAAGCGTTGCGCTCATTGTTGATTTATTTTGCAAAATGTCAATTTTGATGCGCTCACTTCAGTTTGGTATAATTGTATCGACATGAGTTCCGACTATGAAAGTGTGAATTCTGATATAGAACTTGCTACAAATAACGCAATACAAACCCTAGTACCCGCTAAATCCCGCAATAGATACGAAAAAAATATTATAAGCGATTCGAAGACTGGTGCAGTTCAAAAAAAAGTCCGTTCATTCCAATTAATTTTACTTTACCGCACTAGTGCGGTTACGAAACTCATATCAGTATCGTAATGTTTGATATTACATATTGGTAAGCAACAAAGTACAGACCTGACGAGAACTGTCAGTGTGACAGTAGAAAAAGACGTAAGACACATTGCCGCTACGAAAGTAACGCCTTTATAGTATTTTGACCTACGGATTGATAGGCTGCTCTTGCGCGTAATCTATATATCAACCAATAAAATTTTTGTAAGTCAAAGATTAGGGTTAACGTTTGTAATACATTTAAATGGTTCATTATTGTGATAGGATTAATCATAGACCTGCCTTTTTTTCCATTTCTTCCTACGTAATGTGTTAGAAAGACATTTACAATCGATGACGCACACCAAGAGGGTTATTATTTCAACCATAAATGCCTTCCGCTTTCCATTCCCAGTCTAGACCAACACTTCAAGCAGTACTTTCCAAAGTAGCAATTTAACGTTGCGCCGACGAGTTTGAAAAAGTTACGTAACCAAATATAAGCTGCGTGAAGGACTTTGAGAAAACGTTGTCCCAACACTATTTCAAACCAATTTGGTCAATAATTTTTGGGTTTTTACAGCGTTTAGGTTTTAACTTTAGGTAGTAGTCGGTCGTTTTCTTAACGTTGCTGAATTCACTTAAAAACGACTGTCATCTGCGCCCTCTTGTGCGGCGTTGACAGTTTACTTTCCATGGTGTTGATAAAATGGGAACATTTTCAACCAAATAACTATCACTGATTGCCAGAATGATTACTTGGAGAGTATATTTTTGACAGCTAGGATACTACTGCATGAAATGTATCCTTATATTCCCAAAAATAGCGATATCGAAATAGAAGTTATCAACGCATTTTATTCCACTGTCAAATATACTAGTACTTCATATCAAAAAACTCGCGCGCCATTAATCTTTTGCGAATGTCTCAAAACTGAAAAATAATTGAACATTCGATAAACAAATGAAAAATTGATATTTATTGGAATGTGAGATAAACAGTATATTTCTGAACCATAATTGAACATTCGATAAACAAATGAAAAATTGATATTTATAGATTTTATAGAACATAAATAAGGGTTTTCAATATTATATCCTCTATTGTTTCATTTCAAATTTTAATGACCGACCATGTCTTCAAAGAGAATTTACTTTAAGCACGACGTGGGTATATAATGGACAAGAGCGTGACCTAACCTAACCGTGTTTATGTTTCCAACGTATATCTGTACTTTCGCGGTATAGTTCTAAAAAATTTGAGCTTTACTAGCTTTATGTGTTCACGTGGGTTTCTTCAAGACATAATCTCTTTTTTTTTTCGAGAATAGGAGGCGGTAAATTTGAACGCCCGATTCATTTTGAGTTCAAATCTATGAGTTCAACGCCCGTAACTTTTGAGGTTATGTTAACGTTATTCAACTTCTTCCTATCTTCTTTTACATTCACTTCATGGAGCAATTTCGTGAACAGTATTGTCACAAATATAAAAAACTAAAAAGCGACCCATCAAAACAAGTACTTGTCCGTTCAGAGATTTGTTCTTGCTCTGTTGTTTCACCTAATACCACTACCACTATATTTTACCCAACTATATTAGAAAATCTGGATTATTCCATTGTGAGATTACAAAAAGAAGAGAAATTAAAATCAATTATATACAAATAATAATTTTTTAAGCTAGAAAACTATTAGGTGTGCTTTACTAAATATGGTTACAAAGTACAGAAAAGTTAATAAATGATAATTGAACCATTCAACAACTAATGGATCCACATGTCGAAAGTAAATACTTCCAGTTATTAAAACATGACAAACAAACTAGAGAGGATAGACTGTAGACAATAAACTTGAGGGTAACAAAGGATTACAGGATTACTGTCGATTACAGACAGAAAGGGATAGGCTAGCAAAAAACTCAGTACCATTAGGCATATACTCTGCAAATGACATCGGAGCAAAAGTAGGTTCCAAAAAACGATGGTAAATATACATACTAGAGTATAACCCATCTGTATTCCAACCGGAGATATGCACAATATCGTAATGCATAAATATGATAAACAACAGGAGAACTGTCGAGGCTGAGTAAATCCATGTCACGTTAGACAGGGAAAGAATGACGTCTAAGCTAATATAGGAGTGAATCGATAAACCGAAGTCGTTAGTCAGACAAAATATCGTCAAGCTGGCCTCAAACAGGCTCAAAAACTTGCAGGAGAAAGTCAGATGATACAACGTCTGAACCACGACAGTTTTTTTTTGAGGGAAACGGAGACAGTTATTATTTGGCTAACCGCCAGCCGATGCAAACATTCAGCTGAAAGCTTGTACAAGCTGATGAAGTAGACAGAAGCCCTGTCTGGCAGGGTTGAGAGAAAAAGCTCGAGCAAACATCCAAACAGCCACTTGGCATCAGTGCTATTGGATAAATTATCGGACATGCCTGGGAAAAAATTTAGCAGATGACTCTGGAAAAATTGGAAGGAGCTTTGAGAAGACGAATGATTTTCATTCATGAATGAATTTTATTAATAATAATAATCATAATAATAATAATAATAAAAGTGATGAAAATAATAATGATAATAATTAATAATAATAAACCGAGTAATAATCCGGCCTGATATTGTAGTTATGGACAGAAAAAGCTTACTCGATTCTTCTAGTGGATGTGGCTATATCCAAAACAACAATATTTTAGACAAATACAACGATTGAATTGCGAAAAACACCTATCTTGCGAATGAGGTAGGACAGATTTGGCACGCAGAGAAAGTAGAGGTGTTGCCGGTCATCGTTTTATCTACGGGACTAATTCCCAAAACTCTGCAATACAGCCTCACCAAACTAGGTCTTCACAAAAATAAATACATCGATTTTCAGAAGGCTGCAATTTTAAGTACATGTCATACTAACTGATGAAATAAAACTACTCAATTTGTGGAAACCTACATCATATTAAACTGAAAGATGTGACGCGTTTCGCTAACACAGTAGCTTTCTCAAACGAGTACGAGTACATCAAATAAAAGCCTCATCTATTCAATACTTGTCATACTGTATCCTTGATCTATATACTCAAGGACTGTATGTGAGTTTTTGAATATGTACCTGATGAGCCTAATCCCATTTGCGTTTACAGACGCTCGGGATAGGTGGCAATTACCAGCGAGGGCAGAGCAAGTGGAAACTAAAGATAATAATAATATTGATTAGACTATACCCTAAAATGAGCAAAAATAATCCGCTCGGGATAGTTGTGAGCAAAGTCTTGCTTCAGCCTAACTAACGAATTTTAGTGAACATGGACAACGAGGTGACTTAATTGTATTATTTGGAGTTATATTTCACATGTTTGGTGCTAATATGTTACCCATTCTCACATCATAAGCTGATACAGGCTTACGCAGACATCCTCATAAGTTTAAAAAAGAAATGTTCAAAACTAGAAATAGGCAGAATTTCTTTCTAACAGAATATTTTTATACTGGAATAATTTACCAAACAATGTAGTCTGTGCACCGTCTGTTGATACTTTTACAAACTAGTTAGACCAATTTGTTCAGCTTTTATAATTACAGATCTATTTTTAATCTTCCGTAAATTTTCCCAAAACTCAGCTACCCTTATTCGTTCACCTGAATTTATACACCATATTACTATTCCTGTATAATTAACGTGGGGTTTATGCGTTTGAAGTTTGCTAGCTACAAATATATACCGATGGAGAAGTATAAATATATGTGAAAGGATTTAATACGCATATCCTGTTGGCATCAATACACCCCTAATTAAATGGATCTAGAAAGCTTCCTAGTAGCATCCCCCCAGGATGAATGCTAATCCATATACATACAACTATTTCTATTTTCAACCCAACTTTGGTTTTCATTCAGTTATTGTCATAGTGCAGGTCATAGTGACGCAATCGTTCGCAAAATTGTTTTGATTCGTGAATTTGTCCAAAATGTCTTGATTATAAAAATGTGAGATGACACTTGATATCTTTGGTAACTTTCTTAAGCCAAAAATGGGAAATGCTACAAAATATATCAAGAAGGGTTTTTTACAATGAATTCATATTTTATAGACAATGTTGATTGGAAAAAGTCCTCACATGTATCGGCAGCCCATCAATTTTTATAAATCACTGAAAATTGAAAATTGTCGAAAATCGTGTTTTTCTTGAATTTCATAGTGCAACTGGAAAAAAATATACCGGGATATCTAATTTTTTATCAAGTAGGTATTGAAACTATAATTAACAAAAATATGGCGAGATCAGATTTCCAAAATTTCATTTATTATTATTTTCATTATTCCTAATAACAATATGCTCTTGCGCGCATGCAATTTGAAGGGACTTTCTCTAAGCTCTATGTCTGACATTAGTAAGACAGCAAGTATCACAGGGGCCATGAAAATGACTGCAGCCCTGGAGGTAATACTATACCTACCCCCACTCCATATATTCATTTGTGGAAATGCAAGATCTGTCAGTCACAGATTATTACAGGGGCCTCCTACGATAAGGACACGGTTATGCATTCAAAAGGCTATATGAAAAAATAAAGACAGATCGAATACTAGGAATGCCAATGGATGAGATTGCCCCAAAATATAGCTTCAAAGATGTATACAGAGTTTCCATTCCAAAGAGAAACGACTGGTAAGCAGGGCATCCTATGACAGTGAATCTCAACTGGTACACTGATGGTTCTAAAACAGACTCTGGTGTAGGAGCCAGAATATATGGGATACAAGAGAAGATCACGATCTCTCTAAGCATAGAAAAACATGTCATTGTCTTTCAGGCAGAGGTAATGGCGGTGCAATGCATTGCAGAAAAGTTGATAAGACGGGAGGTGGATACCTATAGAATCGTCATCTACTTCGACAGCCAGGCAGTACTAAAGGCGATACGCTCAAATCGGACAACGTCATATTTGGTGTAGGAGTATCGCAAGGCACTTAACAGACTGGGTAGTCATAATAATGGAGTGACCCTAGCCTGGGTGCCAGGTCACCAAGACGAAGAGGTAATGAAAAAGACGATGCTTTAGCCAAGCATTGAGCAGCGGATGCATGATAGGGACAGAACCTTCCTGTGAGATTGCTGAATACCTTACTAAGGAGAGCATCCACATATCGTTAAACAGCCTGGTGCTGCGCTGGTGGTATGAAACCTCATGACAAAGGCACGCTAAATTATTCCTTAAAAGCCATCCAGCCAAACTGTCACACGACCTACTATGTCAAAGTCGAGCAATGACGAGGATGATGGTGGGAATGCTGGCCGAACATTGTAGGCTAAGGAAACATATGCACACAATTAGCCTAGCAGATGCCAGGAAGAAGACGAAAGTAGTAGGTCTAATTGAAAGAATACAGCTAGATATCAAGCTTTAAATATAGGAAGGACCACAACAGACCTGCAAAGGTCCCAGAGGGGTAAGACAAAGAGCCACTCCAATTCTAATCTAATCTAAGAGAGTGCGCTCCAAAAATCCCTTGTTAATTTTTAGCAGAAGATTGAGTGGAATTTAATATTAAATATTACAATCCAATAGATTTTCTCCTTATCAGTTTTGTGATTCATGATCTTTATTCAGTTTGTAGATACTTTTATCATGTTTTTCATCTATTGAAGCTGAAATAAACCTTTAGTTTACAAAAAAAATCATTTTCAGGTGCCAACTGAATAATAAATTTTATGAAACATCATTTTCCAACCTAACCTAACAAATTCACCTTTAGTGATGCGTGAAAAATTCCCACCGGTTACAATAATTAAATTCAGTGTACGTACTACCAATGTGAATTTTTTTATGATTATTAATCCGATAATTCTTCACTAAATATAGTAAGCAATCAAATTCAGTCATGTGTCAAATTTCATGCAATCACCGCTGGATTACAGCGATAACACCATTTTGTTTATTATTCTTTGAGTGTTGGATAAAACATAGAAATCACAGTGTATTTATTTTTTGAAGGACTATATTTCTAAATCTCTAACTGGAAACTGGCCCATTTCATTCATAAATTTTCGTGTAGCTGAGTTATTTAGAACTCAGGAAAATTACGATTTCAAATTTCCAAAAATTCATGGGTTCAAGGTAAGGTAATGAGCGTAAGGACTTTTTTTTGAAAATAGCCTTAGGACTATGAGAAGAATTAATTCCTTCATTTCTCATGTTTGATTTAAAGTAGAAAGACAAAAATATATCAAGTGTCATCTCACACTTCTATAATCAGCAGAGCCTCCCAGACATTGGAAAAAAAACAATTTTGCAAAATAATGCGCCACTATGCCCTGCACTATCATGTTTTATATAAGTTAAAATTGAAACCAACGATATTACTAACTTTCAAATAACTTTACTGTTTCATTTAATTTGAATGTATGTTTTGCCAACATACTACATTCCTGAAGTTTTATCTACTAGATTGATCTAACGATGAAATATTTGAAAGGAAGCTGATGCTTTTAACGAAAAATGTCTGGAGAACTGCTTTAATTGAGTTGATTTCAATCATTCAAAAGAATAATTTAAAAGTGTTTATTTTTTTTGAAGGAAAGCTTTCGTTTTTGTTGAATAAATGTTTATGTAGTACTTATTTGCAAATTTTCGAAACGATAAATTGATGTTGAGTAGTGGCCATAAAAATGTTTACGCCGTATTAACACAATTTTCAAATAAAATAAATATACAAAAGTGCTTTAGAAAAAAACTGTGAAGCCTAGAAGGGAGAAAACTGATTTTGGGAGGCTAGTGATTTGTGAGAAGGTATTACATTTTGGAACAACGCCAGAAAATTTAGAAGTTACGACGTTTGTAAAGGTTGTGTTAAGCACATTACGTGACTGAAACTACAAAAGAACAAATGGAAATAAAATGTAAATAGAGTCATATCTACCGGATTGGTTCAAATAAAGAATGGCAACAAAGACTAAGAGAGAAAGTAAGGAGAAGAGCCAGCAGAGAAGAACAAGAGAAAAAAACGATATTAGGTGAGGAGAAAGAGGGACATGACATGAAACAAACTACGGTAACAGGTTGAGAGGAGGTATAACCTCGAGAGAAGACCAGTGAAAAAATGAATCAGACATAAGAAATTGTATTAATTAGTAGATCGATAGAAATTAGCGCTGGCCGAATTGCTCAATAACAAGATAGCTTTTGATTTTGTAAACTTCAAGTTGATGTGATGAGTAGGAGAAAATACCCTCTTTTTAAACAATGGCGAATCAATTTGTAATCAGCTTCAAGTCTGTAGGAATTCATGCCAGACGATGGAAGAAAACCTTCAACATATTTTATGCATCGGTCAAATATTCTGGGAAATATGCAGATATCCAAATTATTAGGCACCGACTAAATTAACAATTGAAAAAAATACATAATGCTCACTTTTATAATTGTGTCGCATAAACATACATTGTCCATTATTGAAGTATCTATTGTGAACTTAGGTAGAAACCAATTGATGAAACTCTGAAGAGTAAGTATGGCCAAATTTGTATAAAATGTGTATTTATACTCGACAGGCTTGGCTTGGATTTCCGGTACGAACGGTTCTGCTGTGATCTTTTCTCACAACAATCTGATGGAATCATAACTTCACTTCTAAGATACTTCACTCTGTTCAATCCACCCCTCTTTAAATTCCTCCCAATGCGGCCAAAGAATTGAGGTGAGCCTATAGCAGCGCGCTACTCCTAACAGGGAAAAATGAAATTCTATCCTTTATTTTTCCATATTTGTGGGACATCCCAAAATGCGTGAAGCTTTCTAGAATTATTCTGGAATCATCAGAAAAGTAACACCTTGAATGATGACAACAGAAAAGCTCTTCAGCTGTTGAATTCTCATTACTGTATTTGAAGGTTGAGGAAAACCGTGGGTGGTGTACTGTATTGTGTGAAAAGTAGAGCATTTTGGGAAGAACTTGATATATGTAGTTTGGTAGCACGAAAAAAAATCCAAATGGGACTTTTCGATTCTTTTTTTTTTTCGGTGGTATAAGACCGAATCGGTCGTTCTTACCTTGAGAGTTCCAGACCCTATTTATCGGCGTTCGATAACCCGTCGTCTGTTTCTAATTATTCTCTAGAGAGCGATTTGAGTGCTAAAACTTAATTAAAGCCATTGGACTGTTAAGTGATAGTACAAGTGACGAGGATTGGCTAACGCATTATCTCCGAATATAATTCAAATGTGCAGATATTACACACAATTAAACAGGGGTTGCAGAGTGCAATAAATTCAGCTAGAAATGCTAGATTATGTTCCAGTGATTGATTTATCGATGTATAGAGTTTTTAGTGAACATAGTTCCAAATGTTATAGAGTGTGTTCCTAGGATCTCCTGAAGAGATACCTCGAAAAATAAATTATAATTAAAATTGGGTTTTTTGAGATTTTCTATTGTATAAAGGCGATCTTATACTATTTATATATCGGAAACTACCTATAGTTTGGAAAACTTATCTGAAGCTATGAAGGTAATGCGACCTAAAACTCGATATTGCTATGTTTGAGTGGGTATGAAAAAAAGCTAGTGTGCTTTTATGTGGTTGTTTCATTGGATTAAGTCCATTGAAAATATTTTTCGAATACTGAATATTGAAAGGTGAACATTTTACCAAAGATCTAATGGGTTTCTCAATTGGAGAAAATTTTGGCTCTGTATCCACCTGACTTGCTATTGGCAAGCCTTCTCACTTCGACTATAGACTAATATTGATTATTGGCCTTGTTTCTTCATCCTTGATAGCCACCGCGTAGCTTCATATAAGTTTGCCAAACTTTACATGCTTTTTATGAAAATTAGGTCCAAAGTTATGGCAAATCCGTGAAAAAGTCTGACAGACGACAGAGCTCACAAGCCACATTAATGGGGAAATATCCGAGATTTTGAAATACATGTTAATATCTTAAGAATGCTCAAGTTTGGATATAGGAAAGTGAACCTTTTATTTTTGGCTGTACATTTGAATAAAAGGGGCAGAAAATGTTTGATTCTTTCGTGAAGGTGAACATTTTATCACTTTTTCACTAACCCTGCATACAATGCAACAGCTTTTGACCTTCCTTTTAATTAACCCGAAACCCGAGCAATTTTTTTTTGGTATTGGGTTTTGCATCAACTATACTTTGATGAAAGTCTTGTATAAAAAACTGTTTATCTCTGTTTTTCTAGTAATTTTTCTTAATGGTGAGATCCTTCCTGGTAGTTACAACGTATACAGGGTGGTCCGTAAGTAATTGTACATACAAGTACAGTACAATCTTCTCTTCAAAATATTGCGATTCAAACCAACAAGCCTTATAAAATGTTAATACTAAGAGAGATACAGGGTGTTGAACATGAAATTTAAATTTTCGTTTCTTACAATAACTTTAACGCTTTTTGACGTATATGCACAAAAACTTGAGGTTGAGGGATTTTTGATATGAGAAATCATAATTTTCTATCTATTTCGATGTATTTTATAGAGGGCATCACATAGGCCACGTATGCGGCATAAATGTAGGTACGCAAAACTTTTTTGTCTTTCACATTCGCGCTACTTTTGTAAAAAATAATTGAAGCTACATCATTACAACAAATAGAAGGTATACTTGTTGGTATCCCCAAATCTTAACGGTTTTGGAGATAATCACATTTTAGTGATTAACTGCATGATTCAATGAAATTACCTTCGAAAAATGTAGTGCGTACGATAATTATTTTTCTTAGTATTAAGTATAGTAGCAGTTAATATGAAAAATATGTATGGTACTTTTAATATTTAAAAATAATAACAACATTTTTCGAACGTAATTTCAATAAATAATAATCATGTAGTTAATCACTAAAATGTGATTATCTCTAAAACGGTCAAGATTTGGGGATACTAACAAGTATACCTTTATACCTTTACTGTAATGTTGTGGCTTCAATTTTTTTTAAAAACTAGTGCTAATGTAAAAGGCAAAAAAGTTTTGCGCACATTTATGCCGGATACGTGGTCTATGTGGCGCTCTCTACAAAATACATCAAAATAGATACAAAATAATGATTTCTTATATAAAAAAACTCCCAACCCCAAATTTTTGTGCATATACGTCAAGAAGCGTTAAAGTTATTGTAAAAAACGAAAATTAAAATTTCATGCTTAACACCCTGTATCTCTCTTAATATCATTATTTTATCAAAGCTAGTTGATTTAAATCGCTATATTTTGAAGTGAAGATTGTACTGTACGTCTATGTACAACTACTCAAGGACCAACCTGTATATTCAATAAAAACTTCCATTAGTATCTTTTAGGTTTTGGAACAAAGTTCAAGGAAATTTGGTGAATATTATGGATATTATAGAAGTAAGTAGAGGGATTAAGAACAATAATCGACCCAAACTATCTTGATACATTCAATTATTATTTTATGAACCCCTCCAATTTATCAGCTATTAACTAAAGTATTCTGCCAACTGCGCCAGTTTTTCATTGGTAGTCGTTAAATAGCATTATCTTTCTCTTAGAAATGTGTTATAATAAATTACGGGAATTAAATTCAAATGTAGTGCTAATATTACCTTTGAAGATAATCTATAATTTTAGTCAATGTAATTTAAACGGCTACTACAGAAGATTAACTCTGAACTTTATGGGAGCTGTAATAAATGCAGTTATTCGGATTAGGTCGTCATGACGCAAAAAGGAATATTATATAGTATCCTTTTGTCTGTGATTCTTTCATTTAAGTGGTGGAAATTTAAGCAATGTAACCTTTAATTGGAATAATGCTTTTATTTAATTTTTATATAACAAGAGTTTTAATTAGATTTCGCAACATTTATTGAATTTCCTCAACATGAATTGTTATCACTATTTATTATTTTTCTATATTGATAGAATTGTCGGTTAAGCTGTGACTGTAACTTTGAGGTTTGCAAGGTTCTAGTCTACGCCACTTGATTCAGAATAGAATTTTCCATGAAAAGATGAATTTTGAAAATTATGAGTCTTCGCAAATTAGTATAAGTTTTGGTGTGGACTTGAAAATTCTAAAATCCCTATCTAAGGTTTTTCGATGTGGAAAATTCTTCTTCTCTCAGAAAATTCAATTCTAAATCGAATGGCGTAGACTAGAACCCTGCAAACCTTAAGGTTCCCGAGATATTAGCCAATATGTAAAGAAATGTCAGAAAGTCAGACTCCAGGTTTTCATAAAACTGGCCATAAAATGAGACGGGTTTTGAAAAACTTGAATTTTATTTCATATCATAAAGTTTCAGAACAAACAAAACTTTATCAAGAATAACATTTTCCACAAAATTGATATTTAAAAAGTTTTCATCTATAGGATACTCCATCCGTGGACACGCTGTATATGCATATTGAAAATTCTTCAATAAGTTGATAATTGGAATGAAAATCTTCAAGAATTGTGGATTAACTGTCGTCTCAGGAAAATACGGTTGAAGATGTTTCAACTATACGCTGCCTGGTTTTTAACATCTCCTCAGGGCGATCTTCTAAATTGTTTTTGCAACAACAAGATCCACAAAACTCAAGCTTGTTTGGAGCTTGTTTTTTGAATGAGAACTTCATCACGCCACAATTACCTACTCAAAATGCGGAGAAGTAACTTTTAGGAAAAACATACAACATCTAAGTTCCTTCCTCGCTTCCCAGGCTGAGAATATAAGCTCATATAATTGTTTTATGTAGTATAAAGCGAGAAACGCACCCCGAATAAGCATAATCTAGAAAATTGTACTAATACGTATAAGGAAATTACTAAATTCAATTTAAAATATCAAATTCACTCACCTTCAACCTGTTTTCCTGCCGCCGCTAAGGCAGCCGCATTAATAGTAGCATTACTAATCAGTGATCCGTATGACGATAGATCAGGTGTTGATATTGCTGTAGGATGTAAACTCGCGTTAAGCGTCCTTTCAACCCCCGCGCCCTTTCCCAACAAACTTGCCATGCACAAAGGAGCAGTCGCCGCGGCAGCGGGCTGCGACATTGCCGCTAACGTTACCAAATTCTGCATCCCTATAGGAGCTAATAAATTATCAGTACTGTTGAGAAATTGTTGTTGCAACAATCCAGCTCCACCCATCGCTTGAAGGAGTTGCAAGGATGCCGTTTCCGTGGGTAGCACCGGAGAAAATTGTTGTGGTGGTGAGGCTAAAGTTGGTGCAGCTAGAGCACTCCAAACATTAGCTTGTAATTGTTGTTGGCGTTTCAGTTCTTTTTCTTTTTGGGTGTCTGCAAATTTTACTACTAATGGTGCTGAGCAGCCTTCCATCGTTTGCGATTGGTGAAGGCCTAGAATAATATAAAAAGAATATGTGAGCTGAAAATATGACAGATTTCTCAAAAGGATTTGTTATACAATAAGGAGATAATAGGAACCTAAAAGAGATAATTGACTCTCCAATTCATCACGTACAAAACAGTCGAAGTCGCAGAATATAGAGAAAGAACAGACAATGTTTGGTAGGTATCACAGCACGTAGTAAATGGTACTGTAAGGTTATGTAGCTCCTTTCCATTGAAATATAACAGCTTCTTGCTAGCATTTCCTGAACCAAGTCCTGTAAATTTCGCCACAATGTTTGTGTAAATTTGTATCCATTGGGATAGCTCTAAATTATCTTCTTCTTATGACAGAGCCAGGCTCTGTGCATTGCGATGCCATGCCTTCTCCCGAGCTTTGCCTGTGATACTAAGCTCCAGCTTTTCCTACAGTGTTGATTCAATGGTCCTATATTTTTTGTCGATCTCACCCGGGTGAAGCAGAAGGGTTTTGAGGCGAGGTTAGCAGCTTAAAAAACGGAATTGCTCAAATTGGGGGCTAGACACGAGACACTTTCACTAGAGAGACTACTCCACTTGGACCAACCCCAGATTTTATTCGACGGGATGGCTGATAATCAGCCTATTTCACTGCGAAATTCTCAGATCTATTGTGGTCCTCTGGATATAGTTTACATTTTCCAGTCCGACTCTTCTTGTGTAGCCTATCAACCTTCAAGGCTGTTCTTTGCTAGTGGTGGTTCCTTATCACCTAGTACAAGAGACCGTACATTCGCCTGGCAGTCGTACTCGCATAGATAGGATATGCTCTGCAGTTTCCACCTCAAGGTGACAGAATCTGTCTGAAGCTTCGTCTGTCTAGCTCCACGTTCCTATTGAGCACACAGGGTACTATTTGCTTATACTCCAGTCATTATTGACATTCGAAATCGAAGATTCAACTATAATTCCAAAAGTTTCGGTCAAGTGAATGGTACATTGAGACGACAATAAATCTCATTTTGCAACCTTGTCCGAAGTCCGGAACATCGTTAAAATTGCAATTAAATGAATTTTTGCTGTATGGTCGTGAGAAAAATTCCAAAAGTTCTGCAAACTTGGGGAAGTTTTCGATATAATTTTTCATATCACGTATTGAATTTGCAACCAATTTAAGTGTACGGAACATTTTTTGTTATTAAAAATTAATTTTTTTTTTATTAAACTGAAGGAAAACGTTCCAAAAGTTCTGCAAATTTGACAGATCTATCTGAAAAATGTACCGAACGATTGTATAAATTTGCAACCTTTTACGTTGACCGGAACATGTTTATTTATAATTTTTTT
>CAJUYH010002818.1:0-37003 GCA_910591685.1 Galerucella tenella
GTCTCATTCATCGTCCTAGCATTTCAAACATTTCCCTTTTTCCGATTCAAATACAATCTCTTGGTGCGACACTTTTTAGCAACGCAATATATCAACTCATCCAGTAAAAAGATACTGTCGGGACTTATGTAAATTACTATATTCGATGACTTATTGTCCAACTTATTAATATAAATTGAAATTTCAAAATATTTCAAATATATTGTTGATCACACCCATAAATAAATTTACAAATATTTTTTAAAATATTTAATTATACAATTTATAAAATTTATTTTAGAAAACTTCGTGATGTCCTGACTGCAAGAGTATTAAAATTCTTACAAGAACAATTAAAAAAAAATCAAACAGAATTCGAGAAGTTTTATATAGATTATGGTATGTTTATCAAAGAAGGTATCATAACAAACTATAATCAAACGGAAAAGGTGAGTTTTGAATATTTACTTTCAAGTCATTTGATAAAGATCCCATAACCAAATATATTTTTTGATACATCATTAGAGAGAGATTCTACATATAATAAAAAATATAAATTTTGCTTTTGTTAACAATAACAATTGTTCTTAATCGAATACTTCACTACTAACAGATCCATTATCATAATCACGTTCCAAAATGCTGGTATCACTATCATCCGAGGGTAGTTCTTCTTCACTTTCTCGGGCATTATCATCGGTCATAACCGTACTTTGTGAAAGAATTTCAACACCATCTAAATCTCTATTTTTTAAATTTCCCATCCAAAATGCAGTAGAACAATTATTGGCAACCAACGCTGCTTTGACTCTGAAAAATTTTAAATTTTATGCTTTGATGAAAATTACTAGTTTTTAAACTAGGGGAAGCGTTTTAAGAGACTTCAATCGCATCACTACAAGATTCTAGATTGGGAGTGTACCCCGAAAGGGTCGTGAAATATGTATTGGACTAATAAATAAGTATCTCGAAACGGCAATTGGATCTTTGAATTAATTTTTATTTGCGTTTGTGGCTTATGTATAGCACAAATTGAAAGTAAACAGAAGTTTTGATATCGAAAAATACCATAATTTTGTACTGTAGTGTATGTAAAACTTTGAAAAAAATAAGATTTTACTTGGAAACTTATATTATTAGCAAGAAAAAACAAGCATAGCAAGCTATAGATTTTGTTGATCAAACTGAATAAATAATAAAAATAGCAATTAATTTGGTTGGAATATAATACTTTGTTGAAAATAAAACAACAAACGTAAACAAGTGGTAAGAAAGATTGAACTAATAAATATTTTCATATAAATTAACACAAAACTGACAAATGTGGTGTGAAATGGACGGCGATCTTACCAATCAATCACTAGGCAGCAGAAATGCCAACTTAAATTTAAATCGCTCTTCTTGGTTTAAAAACAAGATATAGGAACATTTAATGATTATGTTGACTAATTTATTAGTGACGTGAAAATATCTTGATGAAAATCGAAAGCAAAAATATCACACAGTTGTTATAAATGCCTTCCAACAAAGATTTATAGTTGCAGCAATCGATATAGAGGCACAAACGTTTGCCAACAAAATGTTTCTTCTATTACTATTAACGTGCGGTGAAGCTAGAAACAATTTAGCCGCTCGTACGTACAACGAACAGGTGTCAGCGGCTCTCCTTTCGAGGTGCATTCGTATTTTGTAATTTTTCGTAATGCCGGAATAATCTGATCTGGGAGACCAAACGGTTTTTTCGGATTGTAAGTGAAGTAGCTATACAGGATGTCCCACGACGAGTTAAAACTATCTGTATATGGCAAAATACTTAAAATAAAATCATGAAAATATCTGTTTCGGTTTTCGGATGCAATCTTTTTAAGTAAAATATTTTCAAAGATTGGCAACTTTGTTATTTTGAATAGAACACCCTGTTTATTAATACATTTTTGAAATCTACGTAAAATTTTAGTATAGTTTTGTCTGAAAATTTTTTTTCGAAAAATGTATACTTTCTGAGTTATTGATTTTTTTGTAAAAAAATTATTGACCGTTGCAGACCTTTGTAAATTATTTTTTTTTCGAGGATACCCTCAAAGATATGAAAATGGCTCCTGTTCGAATGCTTTTAGCAAGGTCAAAAGTAGTTGAATCTATGTTTTATACAGGGTGTGTAAGTGTTCAAAGTTTAACTTCATAAATATCAAATTTCTTTATTTTCTTGAATAGAACCACCCGGTTTTTTCCATTTTAATGCATTCAGGGGTAAAAAATAAGGCAAATTCATGTATACTTTCCTATACCTAAACCTTACCGTTATCCAGATATTGAAAGTTTTCTGTAAATTTTGAGAAATGGCAGACTTCCGGTTCTACCGGAAGTCGACTGTAACTTGGTTATTTTAAATGGAGCACCCTGTATATTAATAAACTTTTAAAATCTACGTAACATTTTATTATACCTTTGTCTGAAAACTTTTTTCGAAAAATGCATATTTTTTGAGTTATTAATTTTTTTGTAAAAAATTTGACGGTAGCAGGTCCTTAATTATTTTTTTAAAAGGATACCCTTAAAGATATGAAAATGGTTTCTATTCGGTTGCTTTTAGCAAGGTCAGGGTTGCTTTTAGCAAGGTCAGACCTATTTGAATCTATGTTGAAAATTTTTTTATTTATACAGGGTGTGTATATAAAGTGTTCAAAGTTTAACTTTATAAATATCAAATTTATTTTTTTACCGGTTTTTTCTATTTTAATGCATTCAGGGGTAAAAAATAAGGCAAATTCATGTATACTTTCCTATACCTAAAAAATTACCGTTATCCAGATATTAAATGTTTTATGTAAATTTTTAGAGATGCAGGATTACTGCAAATAAAGCACATATGTTCTTGTAACAACTTTGCCATATTTACCATATATTAAAAGCAAATTTACATAATCTTTTTTATTTCTTAGTGCTTGTATCTACGGGTCAAAATAAAATTTAGACCACACCTGCATCTCTCAAAATTTACAGAAAACATTCAATATCTGGAAAACGGTAAGGTTTAGGTATAGGATAGTATACATGAATTTGCCTTATTTTTTACCCCTGAATGTATTAAAATGGAAAAAACCGGGTGGTTCTATTCAAGAAAATAAAGAAATTTGATATATATGAAAAACCCTTTTTTATACACACCCTGTATAAAATGAAAGATTTTTCTAAATAGATTCAAACACGTCTGAGCTTGCTTAAAGCGACCGAACAGAAGCCATTTTCATATCTTTAAGGGTATCCTCGTAAAAAAATAATTTACAAGGGTCTGCAACGGTCAAATTTTTTACAAAAAAATCAATAACACAAAAAGTATGCATTTTTCGAAAAAAGTTATCAGACAAAACTATACTAAAATTTTACGTCGATTTCAAAAATGTATTAATATACAGGGTGTTCTATTCAAAATAACAAAGTTGCAGTCAACTTCCGGTAGAACCGGAAGTCTGCCATCTTTGAAAATATTTCAGTTAAAAAGATCGTATCCGAAAACCCAAACGTAGAAATTTTCATGATTTAACCATAAGTATTTTGCCATATACAGATAGTTTTAACTCGACGACGTTTTCTTTGCGAAAATTTTGGAAAGCGGTAGGAAATTTTCTGAAAGACATGAAACATGTCGAATTGGAGAGTTACCAAAGGTTTCTGAAAGCCATGAAATGTGTCGAATGGAGGGTTGTCCAAAGTTTTTTAGTAACACGTTAAATTGAAGGATAATTATTTAAAAAAAACACGAAAAAATATAAAACTGATCTCAGAACCACCATCAACATATCAAAATTGCATGGGGTAGGTTTCATCGGCATCAAGTTAATTAGTAGACCATTGCTTAAAATTTAAAGGGAAAAACTCAATATTGCTTACTTACCTATAAACTAAAGATTCCAATATCAACCGAAATTGCGGAACATACGCCACCAAACTAGCGTCTTTATTAAATTTTGTATAGCAACATAAGTGATGTAAAAATCTCGTACAAGTTTGCATTGTCTTGAAAATAGCAACTACGTCATCTGGTTTGGACCTCAACATTAGTTCCATCATAGGTATTCCATGGGATAAGAAGAATTTCAAAATTCCGATAGATTTTTTAAAAAAACAAGCTAAATTGATTTTGGATTCTTGAATCTTGGCAATTGACATCAATCCTTGCATTGTAAGTGTAGCATTAGTCCAAAGTATGATATGCTGACTGTTGGTTAATGTTTCTGCTTCAGTTTTTATTCTGAAATAATTTCATACCTAAATACGTTTAGTAATAATAAAGAGGTTTTTACTTATATCCAAGTTTTTGTATACGTTCATTTATTTTAATTTAATATTAATTAATAATTTAAATTTAATGTCTAGTTCGAAAATCTGTTATAATGATAACGACGAATATAGAAGGGACCTAGTTGAAAAAAAATTGTATGTTGAGAATCTATTTTAAATACTAGAATTAAAAATTCTTAAGATGAAATAGTAGCCAATAACTAAGGATCTGAAATTCCAAAAAATCTTAGCAATGCGTAAATGTATTATTTTTAAATATGCCTAGTACACATATTTTTTCATATACAGCGTGTCCACGGATGGAGTATCCTGTAGGTAAAATTTTTTTAAATATTAATTTAGTGAAAAATGTTATTCTTGATAAAAAGATTTACTTGTTCTGAAATCCCATAAAATGAAATAAAATTCATAAAAAGTTTTTCAAAACCCGTCTCATTTTATGGCCCGTTTTATGAAAACCTTTTGACATTTCTTCACATATTGGCTAATATGTCGGGAACCTTAATGTTTGCAAGGTTCTAGTCCACGCCATTCGATTCAGAATTGAATTTTCTATAAAAGGAGGAATTTTGAAAATTATGAGTCTTCGCGAATTAGTATAAGCTTCGGTGTGGACATTTTCAAAACCTAAAAATTTTAAAATCCATATCTAAGGTTTTTCGATGTGGAAAATTCCTCTTTTCATAGAAAATTCAATTCTGAATCGAATGGCGTAGACTAGAACCTTGCGAACCTTAAGGTTCCCGAGATATTAGCCAATATGTGAAGAAATGTCAAAAAGTCAGACTCCAGGTTTTCATAAAACTGGCCATAAAATGAGACGGGTTTTGAAAAACTTGAATTTTATTTCATTTTATGGGGTTTCAGAACAAGCAAAACTTCTTATCAAGAATAACATTTTTCACTAAATTAATATTTAAAAATTTTTTACCTATAGGATACTTCATCTGTGCATATCAGTATCAACTATTACGTACTTGAAAAACAAACTTTGCAAATCATACTTCTCTGCTTACTACTTACTTATTCGACAGTGTATTGCATAGACCATTGTAAAATACATGAAAGTTTTGCTTGTTAATACCACATAACATCTGTAAGCAATCTTCTTTGCTGTTCAACGTTCCAACCTCACCTTGTAAAGTTTCAACTAAAGCAGCAATGGTTTCTACATCAATGCTGCTAAGATACGCCTTAACCAAAATATCTATGTTCAAATAAGAATTCCTTCCACTTTCTAATAATCCTTTGGAATTGTACCATTGCTTGGAAAGCAATTTCTCGGCCACGACTGATATTTTTTTCTGTATCTCAGGAGTGGGAGTTATAACGGTATAAAGTGCTTGCATGATTTTTATTAAATTGACAGCATGTGATAGTTCAAAGCATTGCTCGTGATAACCGGCAAGTCTATTGATAAATTCAATAGATAACCTTTGAGCAGACTGAAGTGACTGAGTTTGTTCTGTGGACCGCATACTTTTCAACATATTTTTTAGTATCTAGAATATAATGTGAAGATTAAAATAACTTAGTCACAAAATTGTTTAAAATAGTGTTTAATACCTCAAGGTTGCTGGAATGCTGGAAACCTGTCCAACTAAAGATCAATAATAAACACTCTATTATTAAACCAAAACACATTTTGTAATCCAACGCTGATTCCGAAAACATTTCTGGAAAATCTAACCTTCCGTTCACGTTCTCTAAAAGCTTTTGTAATTTTACAACCATAACCTACAATCAATTTTTAATCAAATAAAATTGAGGCATTATTACGATAAAAATAAGCAGTTATACACTAAGAAAAAATAGTATAGTAAAAGGGTTTGGTATAACCGCTACCCAACCCGAAAGCTGTTTATGTTTATTCTTTCAATTTACCAACATTGTTATCATAGAAGTAGGTTGTAAATACGAAATAAAGTTCAATTTGCTAATCAAATTATACATAATCACGATCTCGATATAAATATCGAAGAAATACCAGCTCCAACGTCAGCTGGTACTTCTGCTCCAAGTAGTTCCATACCAAGTGAAGCTCCGTTGATATCTAATAATAGTCTAGTAGGGAAGAGTTTTCTGAGAAAAATAGTTCTGATGATTTCAAAAATATGGGGTTTGTTTTTTTGGATTCAGAATTAAATTCTGTGTAATGGGAATTTTTGAATTTTTTTGCCAAGAAAAATTGTAATTGTTATAAACAAAAAACGTATAGAGAAAATGAGGGTCTCCATTTTTTGGTTATAACTTGAAAAATATTTAAAATAGCGTCTTTTTGAAAAAAGATTCTAAAAGAGGAGAAAATTTCAGGACAAGTCCCGACTCCCGAAACTGTAACTCCATTATTTATAATTTTAAATTGACGTTGAAAATATCGCTCCGCGCGGCCGTTTTGCAGCTGCGGCGTCACCGCCAAGCCAACAGAGCATCACAAAATAATTTTTTTTAATATTTGTTATGAATTAAAAAATTTGAATAAATTACAGTTTTATTTAGAGACTTGAAGGAATATAGTCCAGTAGACAAAAAATTTTTCACTTCATTTTTGTTAAAGTTATTCAATTGTTAATCAACTAATTTTTTGTGAACTTTAGACAACTGAAAATCAGTTCTAAAAATTTAAATATAGTACCTAAAAATTTTTTGAATTCTGGGAGGTTTTCTTATTGACAAAATTCCGTTAAAAAATCCTAAAAAAGTTTTTTCATTTGTTTATTATAATTTTTTTAAGTTAACAAAAAATGAAAAATCCATATTATGTTATTAAGAATTTTTTTTTATATTTTTTATTTCAGCTGGTTTTTTATTTATTTTTTGCATCTTATTTCATTACTAAACATTTTTTTACGTTATTTGTTTATAAATTTGTTATAAAAAAATAGACTATTTTAATATTTAAAAAAAATTTTTTTTTGCCATTCTGTTGTATTGGTCAAATAATGAATTTAAAAAAAATTTCAATTGTTATTTATCTTTTTTTTTATTTATCACCCCTTTGAATTATTAATTAATCGTTAATTAATCGTTTTTTTTTTCTAAATTTATCATTTGCTATCCTCATTAGAATTCCAAAAAAAAAATTTTTGCAACGCAATTTTCATTGTTGATTTAATAAACAATTTTTTATAAACAAATTCTTAAACTATTTTTTTTTTCGTTACAAAAAGAAATAAATACAGCCATGTGCATCAAAGTATTTCAAAAAATTTTGTTTTATTTTTTATTTGATTTTTAAATATTTAACATACTCACTGTGGAACCCGGCACCTATCTTATCAACTTTCAAATTGCTATAACTTTTAAACTATTGATGATACGGTCTTGGACATTCAAGACAATATTTTTGATAATTAATTATTCTACTTGATTTAATTTTAATCATCTTCATATCAATTAAATTTTGATGTATATCTATTAGAACTATATTATATAAAAAATGTATAATTAAAAACAATGAAGACGAGAACCAGTAAGTATCTGTATTATTCATACTTGAATTACATTTAACCCCAAGGCCATTAATTTAATCTTATAAAAATGTTAATAATAACAAATAACTAATAAACAAATGGAGTAAAAAGTTAAAAAAAAAAGTTTTTGAGTAGTCTGATAGTAAGTCTTCAAAATTATATTGAATAACAGCCGTAACTTCTATAGTAAAAGAGATATAAATATTCTAAGATGAAAATCATGTATTTTTTAGTAAACAAATGCGTATAAAAATAAAACCGTTATAGATATGAAGATGACTAAAATTAAATCAAGTAGAATAATTAATTATCAAAAATATTGTCTTGAATGTCCAAGACCGTATCATCAATAGTTTAAAAGTTATAGCAATTTGAAAGTTGATAAGATAGGTGCCGGGTTCCACAGTGAGTATGTTAAATATTTAACAATCAAATAAAAAATAAAACAAAATTTTTTGATATACTTTGATGCACATGGCTGTATTTATAATTTTTTTTGTAACGGAAAAAAAATAGGTTCAGAATTTGTTTATTAAATAAACAATGAAAATTGCGTTGCAGAAATTTTTATTTTGGAATTCTAATGAGGATAGCAAATGATGAATTTAGAAAAAAAAACGATTTCTTAATTAATAATTCAAAGGGGTGATAAATAAAAAAAAAGATTAAAAACAATTAAAAAATTTTTTGAGAAAAATTTTTTTTTTTAAATATTAAAATAGTCTATTTGTTTATAACAAATTTATAAACAAATAACGTAACAAATTTTTTAGTAATGAAATAAGATGCAAAAAATAAATAAAAAACCAGCTGAAATAAAAAATATAAAAAAAAATTTAATAAGATAATATGGATTTTTACTTTTTTGGTAACTTAAAAAAATAATAAACAAATGAAAAAACTTTTTTAAACTTTTTTAACGGAATTTTGTTTATTGAGTCAATAAGAAAACCTCCCAGAATTCAAAAAATTTTTAGGTACTTTATTTAAACTTTTAGAACTGATTTTCAGTTGTCTAAAGTCCACAAAAAATTAGTTAATTAACAATTGAATAACTTTAACAAAAATGAAGTGAAAAATTTTTTGTCTACTGGACTATATTCCTTCAAGTCTCTAAATGAAACTGTAAATTATTCAAATTTTTTAATTCATAACAAATATTAAAAAAAATTATTTTGTGATGTTCTGTTGGCTTGGCGGTGACGGCGCAGCTGCAAAACGGCCGCGCGGAGCGGTATTTTCAACATTTCAATTTAAAATTATAAATAATGGAGTTACAGTTTCGGGAGTCGGGACTTGTCCTTCTGAAATTTTCTCCTCTTTTAGAATCTTTTTTCAAAAAGACGCTATTTTTAATATTTTTCAAGTTATAACCAAAAACGGAGACCCTCATTTTCTCTATACGTTTTTTGTTTATAACAATTACAATTTTTCTTGGCAAAAAAATTCAAAAATTCAGAATTTAATTCTGAATCCAAAAAACCAAACCCCATATTTTTAAAATCATCAGAACTATTTTTCGCAGAAAACTCACTTCCCTACTAGACTATAACATAGATCAAGGAGTACATCACCAACAAAGTAAAATGCCTTGTAATAAGAAAAAAGGTGTCGTTTTGTGTGAGTGGAACCACCAAAACACTTATATAAATTGATATGAAAATAATTACCTTCAAATGTGAATCTAAATTTGGCAGTATGTGTCCAACATCGGTTATAATGTGTAGCGGTATTACTTCGTTCAAGTGCGAAAAGCCTACATTTTTACTCTGCGTAGTTATTGTTAATTTAGAAACCAAATCCTTGAGTAAAAATTTTAATTGTTCCACATCTAATGTCGCTGATTGAGTTGGTGATATCGAACTGTCATCTGTGAGTATTTTCACAGGATACTACAAAAGAAAATTCCATTTTCAATTAATGACAAATGCAAAATATTTCAATTTTTAATACACAAGCTGTATTATTGGTAAAGTTGCTAATAACCGTAAAGCCGAAAATACTCTGGTTCAATCCATTAAAACGTAAATCTTTATGAAAGATTAACTAATCAATTCAAATTGACAGTGCCATGAATTTACACTAAAATTTCCAAAAGCAAACAAAAAAAGGAACTTGAATCAAACAACAGACAAGTGTCATTAAATTTCTTATTTGTCTTGGCAGAATATGTAAATATAATTTACCAAAAATGCGCAAAGTGATTTAATGCCGCTGTAAGCTAAATTTTTGCACGGTGGGTGTTTTTATTAAAATAAATAGTTATTGATAACCTATTTTAAAAGGGCTCATAATATTTTGGGAATACGAAGTGTTAATTAACTTAGTAGGTCTTCTTTTTTTCTCCAAGAAATAAGAAATTCTGGACTGTACGCTTGCTTCAGTTGTGGGTTCTTATTGAACGAGCGGCCAAATTTCATTTTTACTATAACTGTAACTAATTTTGTAACGGTAAGTACAGCTGTTAGCGACCATGCCATAGCCATCTAGCGCATATGGGGCGAGTTACAATTCTCTCTGTTGTAGTGGAGTTGAGATTTAGGAATAATTTGACATCAACTCATTTTTAATAATGCTTGCAGTTATGTCACTGTTTCTCCAAAGGTGCCATGTTATATATTTTTATCTAAATAAGATATGTTTGAATTATTGTCCTAGAATAAATCACTTACCTTGAGTAATAATACAGCATCTGTATCCAAGTCTCTAAAACTAATTTTATATTCTGAACTACCAGAAGGTTTTGTTATGGAAGTTTTTTTTCTACTCTTTTGTGTAGGTAAAGTAGAACTGACTGTCACATCTGCATCCACTGCAGAAGCACTTGTTTTCGCTTTTTTCTTTGGATTCTTTACTTTAGTGTCGCTTTTTGCAGTAGTCGTTGGAATTTTGAAACCTTCCAGGCGTAAATCAAAATAGCTAGCAGGGAGCTTATGATCAGTGGCTCGGTCAAGGCATTTACGAAGATTACTTTCGACTTCGAGTAAATTCTGTAAGAGAATATCATAATGTCAAAAAGTTTGAGAGGCTGAGAACATACGGTGCTGTATTTCCATGGGAAATAATCACTAATCACAGAAGTTTTAGCAAATATCTAATTAACGAAACGAAAGCCAAAATATAAGCTGAATTTGACATATTTGATACTTTCGAATCTTAGTATTCTAGTGACGTGTTTATTTATAGTTGAGCCAAACCAGCTTTGCCTCTAAAAATTAATATGTGAAGAGAAGATTTTTTTATTGTAACTTGTAACAGAGGTTGCTTACAAAGCCACTGCAGTTCTATCGGAGTTATGGTCAAGTTTACTTAAGAGGGAGAGAATTTGAGATAACATAACAATAACTAAAGCGGTAGGATCGGTTATAAGAACCACCTCTATTTTTATTATTTTGAAAATATTTTCCTAGATATTAAATTATAAACTCACCTCCAATCTTTCTACAACTCTAAACCGCAACGGCTTATCTTTCTGAGTAACAAATGCACTGATTAGTTCTCTGTACCAATTGGCGCAGTGAAATAAACAATCTGCCACTTGTTTTACTTGATCCCATTCGAGATCATCCACATCATCGAATTTCGGTAGTATTACAGAGCAACCTAATAACGCATTTATTGTTGAAAGGTTTCCATCTTGTTGACGATAGTGAAGTAGTCTTAATAAACGAAAATGTGATGCTAGGGTTAAAATTGCGGGATTTTTTGATAGTGTTAGTCCGCTCAAATTTATCCCCATGGGTTTACCCATTTCACTGGAACTAATAAGTATATAATATATATATATAATATAATATGTGTCTTGTTAATATTTACAAGTAAAAAATGCACCAAATATATCGTAAACCAGCAACTTCTAGGTTGAAATATAAATATGCGCTCTGACCTTAGTTGGAATTAGACGTTTTTATATCGAGAGCGATTGAATCGATGATATTTCACGAATCAAAAGTAAAAAATAGAAAGTAATATGAAAGCTCTTCAGGGTGACGAACCTGGTGGTAGAGGAGAATTGGTTGAATTTGATAAGGATGGTAATACGGTAAAAGATATCGATGGAGCAAATGAAAACACATTGAAAAATCAACAAAAGTAAGGGATGAAGTCAATGCGCAAATGTAAGTAAATTTTTCAGAAATGTAACACAAATTAATAGTAATATTAGAAATAAAAGTGACAATCTTTGAGAAATAAAAAGAAAAACAACAAAGTCATTGTTAATGATTCTTAAGTTCGCACAGCAGTACTTATAGCAATTTTAGATGCCATCAAATATGCAAATAATCATGAAAAGGTGCAGTGGGTTATAGTGTCGGATAGTAAAAGCTCTGTAGATTCTCTAAAAAATCTGAACTTAACAGCTACCACATCTCAAATCTTCATCAATATTTTAGAAGAAATTAATTTTTCTACAGATGAAAATAAGAACATTGGATTATTATAGATTAAAGGTCACAAGTGTTTAGAAAAAATTAATTAACAAATAAGCAGATGCAGAATTGACAAGAAAGTTATGCAAGTGAAACAAAAACCGTAAAATCCCAGCGAGTATAGACACAAGTTTACAGAAAACCATAGTTAAAAAAAATTACACAGGCATTTTATCAACATTAATTTTGAAAAATGATGAAAAAATGTTAAGACAACTAAAAAATTAAATAAAAAAACATTTACCAACAAATCCGTACTAAAAAGTGGCGAGAAAGTAAATTTAAATATATACTAACATTTAGTCTTATAAAAACCTACAGATAACTAAGTAATTGGATACAAAAATTAGAGATGGATAATTAGTTAAAAACCAGAGCCAAAAAAATAAAATACACACAGACTATACGCAAAGGTCCATGTTGGATCACATCATTAAAGAAAATAGTAAAAAAAATATCCATTCGGAATAGTATGTTGTTCTCCAAATAATTGCAGAAAAAGTACTGTTAGGAGGAGCTGGCCACATCGGCTATTTCTATCAACTGCATTTGTAGAAATTACGATATCACAATCGGATTCAAGAGAATTAAAGTAAAACTACCACAGTTCACCACTGTCAGTATGCTGTGGTTAACAATGATCTACCAACTTGAAAATTAAGGAGAAATTTAGTTAAGAACAGTTGTATTTAAAAAAAGGGTATAGTGTAACTATTGTTAATGTGATGACCCATATTTCTATTCCCTTTGAAGGAAAAAGCCGCCCAATAGCGTGCATAAAATTGTTTTATAAATTCGAATAGTGTGAAATAATGCTTTTCAAATGTAATTCAAATTAATATGGTGGATTAAAATTAACCTGCATAAGATTTGTAATAGAATTCAAGGTCATCACATTAACATTAGTTACACTATACAAGTACTAGAAATAGACTATTTGAATGAAACTGGTCGGGGTTTGAGGTTATCAAATGTCGTAGGTTGTTTAAAATCCAACTCATATTCTATGACATTTGATAACCTCAAACATCAACCTACCTCCAATTGTTAAATATATAAGGTATATTTCATTCACATTATCCGTCATGGTTAAAGCGGATAATCCCATTTCATTGAATTTAACCGTCACGTCATTTCCGTTTGGGTACACCTCCCCTACCTGCCTTTGGGTTTACCAGCTTCATAATAGGTAAAGTGGTTAAAGTTGAACTCGTAGAGCAAAATACTGAAGTATTTTATGTCATAGAGAAAGTAAGTGTTCTATGGCTGAACTTGAAGATTTGCTTACAAAATAATATAGATAGAACATGGTTGCTCACAAATTAATTTTTTCATATTTAATTTTCATAGACATGAACAATAATAATTAGGATTACAAACAACAAATCTTTTTTCCGCACTAGTGCGGAAAGTAAATTTATTGACATTTGAGGAATATACTGACATTTGAATATTCAAAATATGTATTTTGTATATCCATGTTTACCAAATGACTGAAAAATTAAGAAATTTATTAGAATTCTGCTATAATTTTCAATAAACAGGAACGCGTACGCTTCAATAATTTTTTAATGGCTGGTATAAGCCTCATCAAATGATTGTCAAATAATAATAAATATCTGACATTTCTCATCTGTCACTTTGAATCAACATAGCAACAAATAAAAAAATAATCGTCAGTCAATACTCTACGTTATCAAAACCAATTTTACCGTCGCAGCTTTTTCTAAGAGATAATTTATCCATGGATTCTTCAGATGAAGATTTGCCAGAGTCAGTTTTGGAAGCAGCCAGAGCTGCAAACTTGGATCTACTACCATCAAAATCTCGTCAAAGGTATGAAAAAGAATATATTTTGTTTGAAAACTGGTGCCAGAATAAGGGAGTTAAAACTTTTAAAGAAGACGTTTTTTTGGTTTATTTCGCTGAAATTTCCAAAACATGCAAGCCAAACACTCTTTGGTCCAGGTACTCGATGTTAAAAAGTGTAATTAAACTCAAAAAAGACGTCGATTTAAGCAAATTTTACAAGGTCACGGCATATCTAAAAAAACAAAACATTGGATTTAGACCAAAAAAGGCGAAAATTTTCTCAAAAGAAGAAATTTTCAAGTTTATAAATGAAGCTCCTGACGAAATTTATCTTCATATAAAAGTCGCTACAATTTTGGGTTTGGCGGGCGCATGTAGACGGGAAGAGTTGACGAAGATGTCTTTAGATCATATTGATGATAAAGGAAACATTTTATTGATAAACATCCCAGATACAAAAAACCACTCTTTCAGAAGCTTTATGATTTCCGAGGAAGCTGAAAATGGAAAATTGATCAATCTGATCAGAAAGTATGCGAGATTGAGAAAGCCTGAAACCCCACATAAGCGATTTTTCGTGAAATATGGGAAGGGAACTTGCACTGTACAGAGTATAGGAATAAACACATTCGGAAAAATGCCATCATTGATTGCAAGTTATCTGAAGCTTCCAAACCCTCAATTATATACAGGTCACAGTTTCCGACGTTCCGCTGCCACAATGCTTGCAGATTCTGGAGAAGGAATAACAAATATTAAGCGCCTCGGAGGTTGGAAATCTTCTAGCGTCGCAGAAGGTTATGTAGAAAGTTCACTGAGTTTCCAGAAGGGCATATCGAATAAAATATTGAACTTTAGTGACGCTGTCGCTGGCCCTTCCACTAGTCAGCAGCTGTCACCAGTAAAGCCTTCCAGTCAAGTGGCCGAACTCCGCTAAAGCGTCGTTCGGCCATCTGCAATAGCGTGCGGAAAAGTATCACTTTCCGCACTAGTTAGGTAAACTACTATTTTCTCTCGGATTATAAATAAATGTTAGGTTATATTTACATCACAGTGGGTAAACCACGGGTAAAAGTAAAGTGAAAGAAAAAGGATTTCAAAAATGGTTAATGTTGACGTCATTATGACGTAGTTGCCTCCCACCACCTTCACCGAGATACTCTAACCGGGTTTAACGGGGAATGTGAATGAAATATAACTATAAAATTTTACATTTTTAATACCTTTGGGCGTCTGTAAACGGTTTTAAGTATTTTATTAACTCCAAAGTCAATATGAGATTATGATAAGGAACTTCGTTTCAAGAATTTTCGCAACGTTTTCCCAAAAATTCATACGAAAAAAGCGTAACATTTTCTCGCTTTAGCTAAATTTATTATGGACTAAAACGCTCAGTTTAAATTTTTAAACTATATAAAAATTCTGTATAAACGTGCTAGACCACGCCAATCTCCGAAACCGCTCAACCGATTCTAATCAAACTATTCAAATGTTTATTACTCGGACCAACTTGATGGATAGGATGCTAATCATCCCGATAAGTGACCCTCAATATTTTTTACCTCAAATTTAAGGATTTTAAATTCCCTGTTGCTATATTTTCGCATGTCTTGAACAATTGACAAGTGAAGTATAGAATTAGTCCATTAAATACTAACCTATTGAGCATATATTGAAAACTCATTTCCAAATCATTGATGGGCGGTGGTATTGATTCCGAAATATATATTTTTCGAAAATCCGTAGTAATTGTTTCATATAACCAAGCCAAGAAGAATTTGTCTAAGTGGTGGTTTAAGATAAGCATTGAAGCCAATTGATCATAATAAAGTCCTATCAAATCTGGATAACCTGCACTACTAGTATTAGCGAGTTCTAATATTGTCCCTAAAATAAATTTTCAATCAGAATGATTCATCTTATATTTCATAAACAGATTTTGCTATTACCCGCTTCTCTTGCAGGACCTTTAGGTAGATTGGACAAATTCTTAATTGGAGTTTCAGGTAGTTCATAAGTATCATTTTCTTCAGTCCTGGCTATACTACGTGCCATAACTACAGCAGATATAATTCCCCTAAAAAAGAAGATATAACATTTTTTCTCAAGTATTATAGTGTATCTAATGTCAATGTGATGACCTTGAATTGTATTACATATTTTATGCAGGTTAATTCTAATCCACTATATTAATTTGAATTAGATTTGAAAAGCATTATTTCTTAATATTCAAATTTATAAAAGAATTTTATGCACGCCATTTGGCGGCTTTTCCTTCAAAGGGATTAAAAATATGGGTCATCACATTAACAATAGTTACACTATAATAAAACCTTATCAATTGATAGAGTTTGTTCATAAACGCAAACTTTATTCCTAATAACATGTTTATCGGCATCATAGATTTTCCCTTGCTGGTTCCATTATTAATAGTTTCTAAATGGTCCCTTCCCCAATTCCTTTGATATTTGCACATTTTAAAACCAAACTGCGAACAGTATATGTTGGGTACTTGTGTGCAAGAGCATCATGGACTTTCAGCACAACATGTGTAGTTAATGCTGCACTTTCAAATAAAACTGGATTAAAACTTGAGGTTGACGCCATAGTTCACCCCAAAAATTTCAAAATCCTTTAAAGACCAATGCGCATTTGCTAAATTAAATTATTCGTCGATTGGTCTTTTGTTATTTCTGTACCTACCTATATTTAATCGATTTCTTTGCACTTCCCAGCTGTTTCCTCACAATAATGTGAATCTCATTTTGTACTCCTGACATGGAGGCATCAGCATTTGGGCCACAAGACAAACTGCACAGTATTTCAAACACTATTTTAACACTGCTTGGTTCAAAGGTATCTAATTGGTCTAATAACCTCAATAATATCATCATATGTTGTTGTAACTTTTCTTTGGCAGATGTAAAAGATAAAATTATGTTTAATACTGTAGTCACTGTAGCTTTATCACTGGTTCCAGTTAGTACTATCAAACTATTTAATATTTCTCGTCTGAATATTGATTCTGTGTATTTGTGGTTAAATAACAATTGGAATAGTGTTGAACAAAATTCTTCAATTATTTTATCACCGGAAAATCTCACTAAATTGCAACCTGAAAAAGTTGTCTTGGTTATTGAAATGTCAATTCGGTAAATGCGCTTCATCATAATAAACCAACTTTATAATAATGCTAGATACTATTAGTACAGTCTAACAGTAATTTTTAGTTGAAATTATAGTATTAGTTTCAAATGTTTCTAAATAAGAGTAGAAACAGAACGACAAAAAGTTCCCTTCTGAATATTGTTCTAAAAAATATTGATATTCAAAACAATTGGCAATTAAATTTTACATAAAATAGTTTTTTAAAACCATTCGCACATGTTTTAATTGTGGTGATTTCACATAATTCTATGGTCTAGAATTGTTACATTGATAAAATCTAAGTCAAATTTCTAAATTTTGCTTCAACAGTTACTAATTAATTGTCTAATCTGAGCCAAGCCACCTGACGAATTCATGCATATACCTTTATAATTTTTTTTATTTTCCCTATCACCCGTCTTTAAAATTTTTGTTATGAAGTTATCTTTAAAAATCGGAAATATACCAATTTCAAGGAACAGGTTAAAAACATAATAAATGTAATAAGCTAGCGTGAATTTACAACATTTAATTAAAATGGATGGGACGCTATCTGGGCCAAATGAAGATTTGTTAATTAAACTATCAATGTCTTCAAACACCTCAGTTATACTTAGAGTTACCTTGTTCAAGTTTATTGTTTTGGGTGTTTCAAAAGTAGAGAGGTAAATGGGACATTCACTTTTCCGTTCAAATACACTGTACTTGAATTTTTTACAAAAATATTAACATATTTTGGCCATCACATCCACATTTATCAGCCAAAAACCACCAGTCTTTCGTAAATTATTCTTATATTTCCAAAAACAACTAGGATCATTCTAAATATTTGTTTCAGCTTTGAATATATAATTTGTATAACAAACCTTACTGAGTGTCAAAATTCATTATAATAAGTGGGGTTAAATGTTTCTTTATATTTCTGGTGCGCTAAGTTTTTCAAAAAAAAACAGAAAATTTGTAAAACTTCAGCAGTACAAATAAATTAATAGCTTCATAGATAATATAATACAAAAATTGAACAGCGTTATTAACATCCTTGTAGCAACATTTTAAAATTTTACTTAGATTATATATCACTTATACAATGTAACAATTCTAAACTATAAAATTATGTAAAATCACTACAAACACAACACAATTTATTTCATATATTATAGCAGGTTACCAAAAACTACTATAAATTTGACAGCTACTTGAAACAGTTTCTATATAAAATTAAATTGCAAACAATTTTCATGTTGTGACAAATTACAAGAAAATTGAGAAAAACTGACACGTTTTTAGCAAAACCCCTTATATAGGGACATTTACACCTATTATGGAAACTTTATAAATCTTTTATTCTATTTGATGTTTTTATGTTTAATTTCTGTGTACTATATCTAGGTATTTGAATATACTTAAAATCTTACCTATTTTTACTATAGAAGCAAAATAATCATTCAAGAGTTGTTGAGGTAAATATTTATCAAACATTTTTTCCAAATTATTAATTTTAAACAATCCAGAATGGACACGCTTTTTGAAAATTGCTTCAATTATTCGTTTTTTGGATGGTGTTATGTGATACAACATAAACATTATCAGATAGTCTACTGGTCTGTGATCAGATGATGAATGTATGCTTGAAATCATATTCAACCATGCATCTTTTGATGAAAGAGTAAAACGTTGTAATTTATTGAAAATTAATATCTTCAAAGATTCTGTTTCTTTGCTTTTTTCCGGTGTTAGCATTGATGAGTTTAAAGCATTGCGTATTTTCAAAAGAACTGGAACGGAGTTTTGAGATTTAGGATCAGATCCTAAAAACTAAAATAGCAAAATTAAATTCAATTAGAAGGCAATAAAATTAACAAATAACCTTGTTCAATTTGAGTCTACATTTTTTTTGTCAGAGGTCTTCTGATGATAATATACCCAATCCCTTATTTATGTTTTTGATTGATTGTATAAGATTAAGGGGATTTTTAACTTTTGATAATAAAACCTTGACATATCTACACTGTGGCTCAAAATAAATAAGCAAATCAAGCGATCTCAACACGTGCTGTAGTTTCTGCAATTGATTTTGGATAAACTTTACCTCTTTCTTGATATTTACTAACTATAGAGGAATAACAATTACTAGAAACTGTAATATTTTTGGGATAATACAAAAAGCATATGAACTTACTGATAATAATATTGGAAAATCTTTCAATGAAGTACCACTACTCATTCTGTCTAGTATACGTTCTTGAACTTCACTTCTTGTGACAGGATCTAAATCCAAAGCATTTAAACAATCTATTATAGCTCCAGTTAGTTCATTATTCTCATCTAGTAATTTACATAATTGCTTTGCAGTTTCACTAAATTGACTATCTGGAATGATTTCTGGAATTGTATCTAAAATTTCTAATTGAGCAGGATATGTTGCCACTTCTAGTATGTCAATTAGTTTGGTTGTTAGCTTTTCTGGTTCTTTTATGTATGGTAGATACCGAAAAGGATTTAATAGGGAACGTAACCATGATGTGTCTTCAGATGAATCAGAATAGATTTTTGTTATTTCATCCAAAAGGATATCTGTTACTTCTGCCTGAAGGCACTCCACTTTTAGGAAAATTCTAGAAATAAAAATTTCAACATTTTCATAACTCATATTCTCGAAAACAAACAAATTCAAGTATGATATAAGTTTTCTTCTGAGACATAAAAATTTGTTCATTTTCCCCTATTACTTTCTCACTATCAGTAACATATTGTGTAAATTCTAGTGAACCAAGGGTGTTGGTAGCCAATTTTTTTCATTTGATAGAAGTATTGAGAACGTTTCAAGTTTATGTTGGGTGGTTTGGTTAAGCTATTCTTAAATTGAAGATCTTGAGTCCATTTGCAGCAATATGCATTTGTTACAAAACATATAATGTGAACCTGTTGAAATCCACTGTGAAATCCTGGATGTTTTATTATAGAAAGTGATTTACAAAATGTAAACAGTTTGAAAAAACTTTAACCGATTACAAAATTATATCAACACGAAACAATTCTATCTGCTATTGTTTATTTAAAAATCAATTACAATAAAATTAACAATTATGATACTAGCATTTGTATAATTAGTGTTCTAGGACAAGTTTTGTCAAAGCATTTTAGGTGCCATATTTTTTATCAATTTTAGTACCTGAATAAACTCTCCTGTTCAATCTTCCTGGCTGAACTGTCCCTGACAGCATCATTTTCAGTTTTCACAAGATTCGTTGACGATAATGCCTTTTTAAAATGTTTTTCTTTTTTGCAAAGAAGCTTTACACCTGTTATAAAATTCTCTAAACCTTTGTTGGAATTCTCTAAATGTTTTTCTAAAGCACGTACAACTAAAGCTTGTTCGTGTATAAGAACGTGTGATTCATCTTCAAAAAATAATTTTATTCCAATTTCCTGCAGAATTGATTTAAATTCTCGTATGTGATTTTTAAGATCTTGAGTTTTTTGAAAAGTTGAGGTTTGTGAGGTTAGTACTTGACTTTGAGACATATTGAATAAACGTTGTTCAACAGGATATATTGTAATATTTTTATTTTATTTTAAACATAGTTCAACTACAAAAACACTTAATAAAATTTAACCTTTTATTTTTTACTTTGGCGGTATTATTTTGATTACTTGCATGACATAAATGACATTTGACAAGAAATCTTCTTCGGGTAGACGGAAGGCCTCGCTTCGTCAGATAGTCAGTTAAGCATATTTATTCAGTAAAACCGGAAAATCCTGATAGCTTCTTTTACTTTTTTTATTTTGAGTTTGAGTATATTTATTAATTTATATATAATATTTCATTCATGGTTAATTACGGCCTATATTCGTGAGGTTATTAGGTTATTCAACAAAAAATCTTATATCTGCTGATTTATTTATTTAGATCTTAATGTGAAAACTTACTGTGGAATCTAGTCATATTACTTTTTTATATAAAACTAACTATTTCTAAAAAATTCCACTTTAACAAAAAATAGAACTAAAAATGTCAATTAGTTATAACTGTTGTTAAATATTTCCTTTGACCGTGCAGTTTTGAGTTGCATTAATGTACGAAAAATAATTCATTATTAATTGATAATTTTCTTCTATTAATTAACTATTTTGGTACAGGCAACCAAACATATACTAAAACTAGGTATATTTGAAGTATTTTTTGTGAACTTGTTAGTTACATTAAGTAACTATAAATAGTTACATTAAGTAACTATAAATAAGCGCCACTTATTAAAAATATCAATAGCGGATCATATAGTGCTAACACCTATTTTTAATTAATCATAATTATTCACTGGTCAACGAAAAAAATATTTTTCCTTGGGTTTCTGTTCCCATGCTTAAATTCTGATTAGAGACATTGAAAAACACTTAAATATTCATATGTAGTTCGTAAAGTTTGCTTTGAACTGATTTACAACGATAAGTATAATTTATTTTATTTCATAAGCAAAAGATGGAAGCACTTTGCTTAACCCGGAAGTAAACTGTATTATTATTTGTGAGAGGCACAGTAGTGAATGTTAACTTGTTTATTATAGCTGTAACAACTATATTTGTGTATTGCTCAGTTGAAAAATGGCATCAAGACAGTGTAAAAATGATGTTGATTCATTCTGTTTCATTTGCGGTGAATTCATTGAAGTTAGAAGTAAAAAATTTGTTTTGTCAACAAATTTGAAACTCTGCGAAGCCTATGAAGCCTATTTTAACCTGAAAATCAGTAATCATAATGAGAATTGGGCACCTCACTTCGCCTGCGGGTTTAATACGAGAGAGCTCATACGAGCATAAAAGAAATACGAAGAATATTCACTTTTAGTCATTAATTTCTTGTTATTTTACATCTATATGTTATAGTTTATCACAAATCTTCAATAAAAAAGACTCTTGTATCCGAAAAAATGTTTTCTAACTATAATTTACAGTGGAAGTGTGGATAAAAATATAGAAATCAGTAGTTTTTGCCGAAAAATCGCTCTAGTTTATACAAAAGTAAACTTTAATCGACAAAAAATATTTTTTCCTTATTCTTGTCGTTGGAGAAACCAAAATGTAACATGTAGCAGTCAAACCCAAAAATCGTGTTGACCAGTGTTATGTTATGAACACATCACTTCCATTTGTTATTACATTTTCTTTGACTTGAACTTTTGTTAAGATATAAACTTTCTTATGAATACCACTTTTGTGGTACTTTTAATCATAGGCGTGCGCAGACTTTTTTATTAGGGGGGGCCAAATATCAAATCGGAATCTTTTGATGAAAAAACAAAGAGCCGGGCCCGCCGAAACATTGCTTTTGCATATTGCCGACCTTCAATTTATCGCAATTCATTTTAAGAATAATAAAATGCTTCCTCGTATTATTGAAAGAACGTTAAAATTAGAAAATTATAAATTTGTTTCAATAGATTGATATTTTGAGGAATTGGGGTGGACCGATTAGGGTGGGTCATGGCCCACACTGCCCCCCCTGTAGGCACGCCTATGCTTTTAGTGAATAACATTCTTGTTCGTTGACCATTGTATTAAAGATAAGCAGATGCATTCAATATAGGTGGAAAATGTATTTTTTTAATTTTATTATAGGAAAGTGCAGCAAACTTATTACTATTTGAATCATCCCATGAAGAACCTAACAAAAAGATAACTTTGAATGACTATTTAGCAAGAGCTGCAGATAAAAGGACGATATATTATTTAGCTGCTCCGAGGTAATTATAAACATGACATTTTGTAGTATAAAATCGTTCAAATTATTTACAACAAAAGTTATTCCCGCCAGAGGCGCTGTGACTTGTGTTATGTTCAGATGTGTTATTTCAACTAGGTTTGTTTTTATTTATTTACTGAATGACTAGTAAGTCTTATAAATATAATATATTAGTAGTTGATTATTTTGACAGTTACTTGCACATATTTAATATACCAAGTTTATCAATAAGGGGAAGGGAAAATAATCGTTTCATTCACCGTTCCGCTTCTTGAAAAAAATTTACTAAACGTTTTCCTCCATATTCGCAGCTAACCACTGCGACCAAAGTAGCAACGATTATATTTTTCGACAAATTTGGCAAAGATGTTTCCCTCCGATCGGATCTTGTTAATTATATTAATTATATTATCCTACCTGGAAAATCGACACGAATCAGCTTGTCTGCTCCCAGAGAGGTCTGGCGATCGGCGACTGAGCGAAAAGCGACTCAATTTGGGTAGCAGCTACTCAGTAGCGAGTAGGAAAACACTCCCGTTGAAATACATGAATAGGTGTCTTGACGAATAGTCGTCGCTACTTTTTCGCGGCTACTAACGACTGGCGAATGTGGAGGAAAACGTACCTTAAGGAACTAAGCTTACGGCGACGTTATGACATCCTGTGATCATCCTGCTGAAAAAGCAAATAATTAGCCTGAAGGCGGTTATAATCTTTCATCAGCGGGCTTCATTTGCAAATTTTTCCAGACCCAATTCTTGTATAATTTAAGCGATAGGTATATGCAAAATGACAAACGCTTTTTATTTTTTTGATATACATATAGTATTGTAATGTTTTTCTTATTTATTTGAACTGTTTTTACCGTGGGATAAAATTATACGCTCAATATGGCTAATTACTATTGATTTATTGAAGAAACACTTACACACTACAATAAACTTAATTGATATACACACTACTTAATGTCTACTAATTTATCTACACTCGGTATAATAATTGTCCTAATTTATCTTCAACACTATTTATATTCACTATCTGTTCACTCACTGTATACTGAAACTGTTTACCGATTCACTGTATACTGAACAACTCCCCGACTCACTCGAAAATCGTGTATTTATAGTTCTTTGCAAAATCTAGACAATAAATATTTATATTCATTCCAATGTTGGCACAAAACTAAGCAAACTGTACCTTGCTTGTAACTTGTATATTCCTATTTATTTTTTAGTCGAACATTAGCTGAAAGTTCTCCATATTACGAATCTCTTAAGACCAAGAAGCAAGAAGTTCTGTTTTGTTACGAACCTTATGATGAATTGGTTTTAATGCAACTTCAACAATTCAAAGGTTATAAACTGGTTTCTGTTGAAAAAGATATGAGAGAAGATAAAGAAGCTAGTGACCTCACAAATTTAGGTAAATACCCAAAAATAAATAAAATGCATATCTAAAGTCAAAATTAAATTAAAACATCGAGACTGTTGAGAAACATGAGAATAAAAATGAAATCAAAAGACTTCTAGATTAAAATATCAATGAAACCATCTAGTACCGAAAGTCATACAAAAGGAAATCTAAATTGCTGTGGCTAGTTTGTTTTACGTGTAAACTGTTCCGCCTATATTTAAGTTATTAACAATAAGTGGGCTTTTTTTAAATTATTGTAACAAAAGCTACGCTGGGGAGCTCAAGTCAAAAAAAGAACAACTAAATTTCCAGCTTAGACAAAATGTATTGACTAGTGGGAGACTTCGCTCCAAGCTGCCAACCTACAAAAAGTATACTCCTGGTACAAACAAATTCTCAAGGCCGTATGGACATATGGCATCCAGCTGTGGGATTGGGCTAGCAAGAGCAACGTAGATATAATCGAGAAGTATAAAACAAATTAGTAAGGTCAAAGAATACGCAACAAGAAGAAAAGGGCAATTAACCTTGAACATATGACAGCTAATTCTGAGAGCCATGATAAATGCTTCCAGCTTTACTCGAATCACACTGAGTAAAAGTATTTCAGCATAAAGTGGTATTTTGTCATAGGCATTTTTCCATCATTAACTATTTCTGCACTTTTCGTTGACCATATAAAAATAAATTCAACCTACAAGCTAATTCTAATCTAATTTGGGTCTGTAAAAACCATAAACAAGAGTGATCGCATGATTACTTATTTAAAAGATGGCTTCCGCATATTCGCATCTTGTCAGTTATTGGTGTATTCTTTGGAAAATGCATTGTTATTGCTCCTTAGCATTGCAGAAACATTTATCTCCACAGGAACTTTTACCATAGATGTGATGCGAAGAAGGATATGTCGTCACTTCACGTTATTTGTGAATAAGTTTTGTCTCATCTTTCATCTCCGTTTTATTTTTTTATTCCACATAGGTATTCATAAACTGTATATCTCTTTGAAAGTGCATCCAGTATCTTTAGAATGCTTGGCTAAAAAATGAAATTCACACACTGCATGGGCCTTTTCGGCAATTTCAGTAAACTCCAGTAAAAGATATGGCAACAGAGCTTTGTTTTGAAAAGACAATTAATGGTTAAAAGACTGTCTATAGCTTTTTATGCTTTACCAGTGCAAGTGAGAACTGGGCTGCGTTCACATTGAAACGCCCGACAAGGTAACTTACCGGATAAATGACGTCATGGACAAGTCGTCGGGCGGTCTTTGAACGCACTGAAAGCTTCATTGTTGACATAAGCCCACTATTATTATTATACCATAGGTCTGTTCCAACCGCAATCAGAAACGATCAGAGAATACTCGACCATTGCAATCAGTGATAGGAATTACTCGAAAGTAAACTCGTTGTTTGCTATGACCAGTTATTCTCTGATCGTTTCTGACGGTTTTCGATTACGGTTGGAACAGACCTATTAATTTTTCATGTAGGACGTACTGACGTAGGTACTGAGGAATTAAGGGTTGATTATTATTAGCTTACCAGTTAGGGCTCGTTGAAAGTCTTCATAATTTCAATCAATATTACCATCAAATTAATTTCACCTAATTTTGTAAATTGTTATTTATAAACAGCTGATTGGCAACATTCTCAACGCGCAAGTCCGGCAACTTTCGTCCATATGCTCGTGGTGGACGTGATGGCAAGTCGCCCGACGTTTATCTTTGTCAAACTGAACGCTGGCAAATTTCACTCGACGTCGAAAGTGATCGATACTCGGCGAGTCGCCGTTCGACATTCAAAGTGAACGTGCAACATGTGACGTCATGAAATTTTGCGGGTTATCCGATGAGTTGACAACGAAAGCTCTATTTAGTTCACTTTAACCTTTAACCAGAGATCTTTGACGGCAACATTTCGCTCACAATAATCATAATATCTACAAAAGTAATAAATAGAAATTGTCCTAATCTAAGAATAATAAAATATAAAATGATAAAATTACAATATTTAATAAAAATGCCAATTAATGATGGACACCGAAAATATTATTTTTTATAACTTGTTAAACATAACCCTAAATTCCTGGTTTATTTTCGACATTTTCTTTGGTCAAAAATTGTATTTCATCATCACTAGCAGATGAAGAGGAGTCTAGAAAGTCTCCACAAAAACCTAAGTAAACATCTCTGTTATCAGCAGAGCCGGATATATGGGGGGCAAAGTGTGCACTGCACACGGCCCCGCGCTATAGTGACTTTTTCACGATAAGGGAATAATTACCTTACAGACACGTGCTGTCGCTGAAGCAAAAATACTCATTTAAAATGAGTAAATAAAAGTTTTCTTTTTTTGGCCCTGCATTTAATTTTGCACACAGCCCCGCAAACCCCAAGACCGACTCTGGTTATCAGCCATATTTGCACTGGAACTAATGCACCGACCACAGAGTACACCATCTAACAAGAGGCGAATGAAAGACGTTTTCGTGATCGCAATTTTGTGTGCACATGCGTGAATTAATTAGTATATATGTCAATGTCAAGTCGACACATGGTCGACACTTCCGTTCGTTCGTTCCCGTCAGTTACTCAGTACTCTGTGGTTTGGTTGTCACTGCCTTAGTTAGATGGTGTACTCTGTGGTATCAAGTAGTATATCTGTCAGTCTCGACGTATTTCCGTTTGAGTCCAACTTCAAAGGAACCGACAAAGCTTTCGTCTCTTGTTAGATGGTGTACTCTGTGCACCGACTCTCGGAGCCAGTGTCGATAAAGGTGCGCACTGAGAGCAAAGTAGACATATACGAGGGTCACACGGCAGTACCTCGTAGGTAACAAAACATGTATTGTGCTTTAAAGTGTTTTAAAGTTATATCCAAGTACTTGGAATCGATATTTTAGAATATGATTTTGTTAAAAGTTTCTCGTTCTAAGCAAGCCGTGTAGGCCTCGCGTAAGCAGAAAACGCCTACGCTGAAAAAGATAACCGGAAAACCATACACCCGAAAGGTGTAGGTAGCACTGACAACCAGAAAAAGTTAATTATTTCACTTAAATTTTTCAGTTTCACTCACTCCCTCTTTCTTTTCATATATTTCTGTTTATATCCACTTAATCCTTAAACATTTAATTTATGATTTATTCAATAAAAGAGAATTTTGATATTCCTAACTTCAATTTAAAAGAAACGAAATTTGTATCAAATATATTGAAAGGGAGAAGCGACATAAAGTGATATGGTTTTAAATGAAACTAACTGTTTTTAAATGACTCCACAATATATTTGTAAAAATAGGTAAATTGCAATTTACCTATTTTTACAAATATATTGTGGAGTCATTTAAAAACAGTTAGTTTCATTTAAAACCATATGATGAGTAGATTCCACGAAGTGAGGGTTTATACAGTTAACTCGACATAAAGTGAGTCCATTTGTCATCTCAAAACAGCGAGCTGATGCCATATCTTTTGCTGTAGTTTTATGAAGCGAGTTTCCGAAAAGGCCCTATACATACATTTTATTGTGACAAACCTACATAGTGGTCAAATCATTGTGTTACTAATTAGTACTTTTTTGTCTCTTATTTTTTGGGAATCAAACCACAATAATGTTTTTTTATTTTTTATTTCGACGTTTCGGTAGCGTTCCAGCTACCGTTGTCAAGATTAACTAGTAATAAAAAAAATTTTTGTCCCTATCTGATACAACAAAAAAAATATGACAAGTAGACAATCAATAATATTTTGAAGTTTAAGACTACAAAACTTTGTTGTCAAATTTTATTAAGGTCCATTCATAGTAGATCACATCTCTGGTAAAATGTGAAATAAAATATTTTATTTTATGACATTCTAACGATATGATAGTCTACTAGAAATGGAATCCAGTGAAGTGCACGTTCCAGGAACGGTTTTTATTGGGATAGCGCTTTTTTCCGCTTATTTTAGAAATGTTAATAAAACGCATTTGTTGTTACTTTTTTGTGTATAATTATTTTTGTTTTCAAAATATGTATAACTCAGTTTGGTGATTTTGTGTATTGAAGTGTGTATCGATTAACAACTATTCCAATGATAACTCATAAGAAAACCTGGATAAAAACTTATGATGCTATCCTGATAACGCAGGTAATTGATTATTGGAAATTTCTCTTTCTAACATTGGTAACCAAATTTGACTACATTCGGCTGAAATACTAGCTACACATTTATCTATAATACATTTAGTTGTATTAAAGCACTTTCTTTGATTTTTCGTCTTTTATTATTGGGCTCTTTCAATATTATTTTTGTCGAATCCCATTGAATTTTATGCCCCTCTTCCCAAGCATGTTTACAAATACCTGACTTAAAGAACTCCCTATCTTTGATATATTTTTTATGTTCACTTATTCGGACTTTCAATGGTCTAGATGTTCCACCTAAATAGAATTTGTCGCATTCACAAGATATCTGATATATATGCAATTTTTTGAAGATTGTTCTTCATTTTTTGGTTTCGTTTTTTGGTAATTGGTAATCAATTCAATATTCGAACTAGCTTCAAATCTAACAATACGTCCGAAACGTCGAAATAAAAAAATATTATTGTGGTTTGATTCCCAAAAAATAAGAGAAAAAATAATAAGTAATGCCACAAGGAACTTACAGAAGATACTAATTAGTACATTATTTTATTTTCACTTGTTATTACCGATTGTATTAATGTTGAAAAATTGAAAAATCTTTTCATTGGATGAAAAGGATAAAGCAGTTTTCAAAATAAAAATTGTCATAAAATAATTTTTAGGTGATGACAGTTTGAAACGTAGTGAAATAACTGATCTGTCCAATTGGATCAAAGAAAAATTAGGAGATAAAGTAACAGCAGTAAATGGTACTACACGTTTAGATAATCATCCGTGCGTTATTACCGTAGAAGAAATGGCAGCTGCTAGACATTTTATTAGAACACAAAGTCACAACCTCTCAGAAGATAGACGGTACGCCATTTTACAGCCCAGATTAGAAGTAAATCCAAAGTAAGTGTATTTTTTCATATTATTCCAAGTGAATTCAACTAATTTTGCATATCAGTCAGCCAATCGCATCTCGTCCATGTATGGAGTATTGTTTTCATGCGTTCGGCGCACGGTGATCGAGGCTTGCCTACAACGTTGAAATACCGCTAAATTGTCAATCGTGATAAGTGCCAAACGCCAGACTTGCGCTAATACCGGAGTATACCAATTTGTAGAGTAAGGTTCAAAGAACAAGTAGGGTTTTTCAACTTTGAAAAATGTTCAATAGATACCATTTCTTTCTAAAATGGGACATATTTGCACGAAAAAAAATTGTCCGAACCGAAAAAAACATTTGTTCTTAATTTGTTTAAACAAAGCGTACCGGTTTTTCGCAAAACGCCGGGCATATTCAGATTCAGCGGCTCAAAATACATAATAATATCACTTTTTGATACTTTGACATATTATTGCACACGGCAGCATTGACCGCTCCCGGACTATAATACATTTTCGAAAAATTGAAAATTGCATTTTTGACATGTCACAATGACAACAATTTTTAAAGCAGTAAGTATATGTGTAGTTGGAAATATCAGTGTCAAAAGTTATTGCCACTTTTTTGAATTTCCCTCTCGCTGAAGAATGTACAGGACTTTGTTTTCTGCGATGGTCTGCTTCATTTTTGTCCGATTCTGGAGCTGATCTGTGTAACAACAGTTAATCGCCATGGCGGATGGAAAAGCAATACTTTTGCTGAAGGTTACATCGAAAATTTGAAAGAGCAAAAGAAACAAATTTCAGAAGCAATAGCATAAAGCATCAACTACTGATGTAAAAACTATTGAATCCATTGGAATCAATATTACAAATTCTAGTAATTGCTCTTTTACTATTTATAATAAATAGTTTTGTACATAGTTATGCATTTTGAATAAACTTTTTTGGTCTCACATCTATCTCATGTAGAATTTCATCATGGGACTAAGTACCATAAAGAGTCATTTTTCTTTGCCCATGTCCGTAAACGACAAAAATCGCATGTTCGATATTCTTTGTAAGTGATATTATTCAACAATAACATGCATATAACGAGATCCCATTACATACACGTGCGTTTAGATAAGAAAACTTTTTGTTTATTAAAGTTGCAATAAAATTTTTATCATTTGGATTTGGTCTATTTACATACTTTATATAGTCAATTGAAAAACATAAAAGCTTAAGCATTACTCATAGAGTAATAAATAAGAGAGATGTTAAATGTGTAGCGTTTTGTGGCACAAAGTTATCACTAACGCCTTCATAGTATTTTGAACTCCTGATTGATAGGTTGCGCGTAATCTAAACATTAACCAATCAAATTTTTGTAAGTCAAAGATTAGGGTTAACGTTTGTAATACATTTAAACGGTTCAATATTGTGATATTTTGATAAGGATTAATCACAGACCTCCCTTTTTTCCCATTTCATCCTACGTAATGTGTTAGAAGGACAGTAACAATCGATGACGCACACCAAGAAGGGTATTATTTCAACCATACCTACAATTACATCCTAAATTACATCAATATATATACAGGGTGGGGCAATCTTCTGACATCGGAGGATTACATCGTTGTGGTGAGAGATAGAACTTCATTGTTTTGTGTGAGCTAATACAGTTACTGAGGGCACATTTTGAAAATACTTTCGATTCTACAGGGTGTTCCAAAACCACGTAGCAGCACAAACTTACATTTTTTTAAATGGAACGTACTATATTTTGTTCAAGAATCGGAAACATCTCACCGAGAGCGTTACAAAAATATAGCACTCTCATATATTATAAGGGTGTTTTACAAAGATATGGCCAATTATTAGCAAAAAAGACCTCCTCTTTAACAATCTGCAAAACAGTAAATTATAATAAATCAACAGGTCTTTGTATTCAAATGTCATACACATATCATTGGCTGTGCTCAGTATTAATTACTTTTTTTATCTGTGGCTTCTTTAATACAGGGTGAACCAAAACGCAAATCAAGCAATATCTCAAAATTTTTAAATGAATCACCCTATAAGTCTTTTTACAATTTGTTAGTACAATTAATAAACTTTCAAACGATGTAGTACACTTAGGGCAGGAGTTAATGGAAAATCGTAGATATTTTATGATAATGGTCAAAAACAAGTAATTTACGTACACAAATTAAATGGTATTAAATTTTAACATTTCTAAGGCATACATTTTAATCGTAATTTTGGAAGCATCTAAAATATTTTTGACTTCTACTCTTACCATTAGAGGAAGGAAAGAAGGAATTATGTTGGAAGAAATATTTTTTTGCGCGTTCGATCTTTTTTGTATATTTACAGCATCGGTTGTCAGGTCGGTAGGTTGTGTTTACTGGTTTCTAAGTCTAACGCGTTGGTAAGTGATTTACTTACCGACGTCTTGGTCCTGAATAATATATTACTCCATTCATTACACAAAAGGAACAAAAAAATAAGAAGATTGATATTTTTTTAATGAACAGAATCGAACAGAACAATATAAAAAGTAATAAATAGCATGAAAACAATTTCACCAAAATGAAAATTATATTTTAAACTGATCGAGAAGTATAAATGTCACATTTGATCATTTTATTCATTTCGAAGAAATTTAAATTATTTTATTCGAAATTCGAATATTTCAATACGATCGCGCAAAAATGGTATTAGCATTTCGAAAGTTAAGGGTAATACTGGTCTCCAGCAACATTGCCGTCGACCGGTAAACAACCCTTACCGTTCTTGATACACAATATACTACTGTTTACTGTAAGTAGGCTAATGCCATTATAGTACTAATAAATATAAAGGCAGTTTGTAGTATTTACGAAATAATTATTCATCACAAACAGTATATCTTAGTTATGTAAAATGCAAGCTTGTATTTTATTTTCCAGCTTTTGCTATTTTTGAAAAACTAACAATTTTGAAAACCAACATTATAAGAACACTCACATTTACATAAATCTACATTGACATTCTATAAAAAGTAAAGGAGTTTATGCTAAGTGTTCAAAATGGCGACCATTTACTTCCATACAATTCTTTTCAAAAACGAGGATCTTACTCTTTCCAACATAGCTAGAGTTATTGTGAAAAATGCGTTACGAATCCTTTCACGTCTTCTCTGGTAGTAGGTTCCGTTTGATACACAAGTTGCTTGATGTATCCCCATAAAAAGGAATCCATCGGTGTGAGATCTGGAGATAGAGGAGGCCACGAAATTGGTCCTATCTACCTGTCGGTAAAATGTCTGTTTAACCACCGACGTACACAACGAACGTGATATACAGATGCTCTATCTTGTTTAACCACAAGTTAACTATTGTGTTTGAATCAACTTCCACAACACAAACGAAGAATACAGCATTATTTTTTTGACATTTTTTAGTAGATACTATTTTGATAGTAGCCCACTTGATATAATCAAAAATATGGCTTGATTATGTTTCACCCTATAATAACAATTCTTGAAAGTGAAACATGAATAAATATGAAATTTTTGGTAATTCCAGGTACCTACGGTATTAGCATACATTTTATTTCATTGATTAGATATTGTAGATGCATCCAAAATTACGATTAAAATGTATGCCTTAGAAATGTTAAAATTTACAAGAGGTTGCATGTAAAAATTCAATACCATTTAATTTGTGTACGTAAAATACTTGTTTTTGACCATTATCATAAAATATCTACGATTTTCCATTAACTCATGCCCCAAGTGTACTACATCGTTTGAAAGTTTATTAATTGTACTAACAAATTGTAAAAAGACTTATAGGGTGATTCATTTAAAAATTTTGAGATATTGCTTGATTTGCGTTCTGGTTCACCCTGTATTAAAGAAGCCACAGATAAAAAAAGTAATTGATACTGAGCATAGCCAATGATATGTGTATGACATTTGAATACAAAGACCTGTATTGATTTATTATAATTTACTGTTTTGCAGATTGTTAAAGAGGAGGTCTTTTTTGCTAATAATTGGCCATATCTTTGTAAAACACCCTTATAATATATTAGAGTGCTATATTTTTGTAACGCTCTGGGTGAGATCTTTCCAATTCTTGAAAAAAATATAGTACGTACCATTAAAAAAAATTTAAGTTTGTGCTGCTACGTGGTTTTGGAACACCCTGTAGAATCGAAAGTATTTTCAAAATGTGCCCTCAGTAACTGTATTAGCTCACACAAAACTATGAAGTTCTATCTCTCACGACAACGATGTAATCCACCGATGTCAGAAAATTGCCCCACCCTGTATACTGATATGGAAAATAATATCATACACCACATACACCAAACAAGGGTTATTTCGGTATAAAATTTTGAAAATAAAAACTATTTAAAAGGGAAATTTCTCTTATCAATAAACAAAAATAAATCAAACTAGAGAGGAAAGTTTGAAATTTATAATGTAACTAATAAAAAATAAACTAAAATTTGAAATAAATTTGACAAAATAAAAATAAACAAATCACCTGAAATATATTTGAACTTTAATCCGAACTTTAAAAAGAAATCTTGATAACTTCTTTCTAATTTATTAAAATCCTTTTCATATAATTTCAGAGTCTTCAAAAGCTTTAAAAAAGGTTTCTTGGCTAATATTAATCTAAAAAGAAAGAACCTGAAAAATAAAAAAATTATTAGTTAGGTTATAAAATTTGACATAAAAATAGAAAGAGTATATTTATGAACATAGTTAACTAAGAGTGAACTTATTTGTCAACTCGAACGGAAGTAAAGACCTTAGTAACAGAAATAAAAACAAATGTCAAATAATTTTTAAAATTTTGTAATTAAACGATAAAAACAACAATGAAGTGTTTAAAGATATTAATAATAAACTTTCATATTAAAAAAGGAACAAAAAAATTAAACATTCAAGTCAAGTAATAAAAATTAAAAATTATTAAATGAATTTGATTGGTCAGCTGATATAAAAAAAACTTGAAACTAAGAGACACATGGTTGTTGATTTAGAAAAAAAAGAATTACGTTGTTATTGATTAGAAACGGGGAGGATGGCGTCCCTTAGCTGTAAAGAGATACAGAATTGAAAAGAAAATTTCTTTTAATGTTGTTAAAATAATTAAAATTTAAGTTATAATGAAGTAAAAAAGTTAAAATATATAGTGCAAGTGTTACTAACCTTTTTCAACAAGTTCCTGTTAAAATTCTGTGGTAAATATCCACTTAAATTAATAAACCCTTCAAATAAACCATAAATGAAAACTAGAGGCCATTTATACTGAAAATTCTCCAAGCTGACGACGGAACCTGAGCGAAGCAATCCAAATCAAGGACTGACAGGCCCAGAGCGGTTTGAAACATAAAAGGAAGTAATTGTTAGAATTTCAAAACGTAGAAGGAACAAGGTATTTGATAAACTATAATTTGAATCATCAACTTACATGTGTGTGGTGATATAAAATTTTGATAAATATATCTCATCTTTGATGTTGGAGAGTCGTCCATTTTGTCAAAAACAGATGTTTAAAACCAGTAGCATAAGGTAAATTTGTATTCTTTCCTTTTTACACATTTTGTGCAAAAGGAGTTGCATAACTTGTGTAAGAACTAGCTGTTAATTTTCATTAGTATGAATGTTCAGGAGTGAAAGACCATTTAGATAAGAGTTTAATAAAAAATTTGACTGCATATTTACTTTTTAAATCTGTATAAATACATCAAATAGTAAAAGAATAAATTTATTAACATTTCACTGATTACGAAACTAATTTTTTCTTTCATAAGGTTGGCAAACTTTGTACACTATCAAACGTTTTCAAGGGCAAGGACACAGGACCGGCCTAAAAGTTTGAAAAAAAAAATAAAGTATTTAATACCTGAACTCACCCTGAGTGATAAAGAGTTCTAAAAAACCGGTAAGTGGTGTATGATACCATTAACATAAAAAAAATTCTTAAAATCATTGGCGCCCAACAAACAAATACATCAATACAAACAATAAAAAAGTTTAATGATAATAATAACACACAACACACTTAATTCATATCAATACATAGATATTATTTTGGTTTGGGTCACAAATTTTTGTTAATCCTTCGTTCTTGTCTGCAAAAAAAAACGATAATATGAAAAATAATGTTAGCATTATTTTACGAAAACCCAACCTCAAACGCCAGTCTCCATGCTAAAACGTTTAGGGTAAAACATTTTTTCAACTTACCTATGATAAGTGATGATAAATGCTGTGATAATAGTATTTACCAATGATAAAGATAATTAATTTATTTGCAGAAAGGCCAATGAGTAGATTAAATAAAAGTAAATTTAAAAATGACACCGACTAACCTCAAATTAAAATAATACTAAAAATGAAGATTTGTGTAGAGGGAGGAGGGGTTTGTTAGTTCGGTTAGTTGCTGTAAAGCGCCATGGGCAGCTGGCTGCGCATGGCGCTTTATGATTTAAAACCTCTCTTATTTATCACTAGGTATATGGCATTACTGAAATACATTTTAGATTAAAAGAGTAATGCCCCTAAATGTCGGCAACACATTATACAATTTCTCAAAAAATTATAACATGTTATAGAAATAAACGTCATGTCATTTATGCTGTCAATTTTTGTAACAAAATATAGTATCCGAACATTTCCTCAACTTTACCTACGCATATGTTAGTAGTGAAAGTGCTGAATATTAGAAAAAGCTCAAGCTGCCACAGTGCCACACATAATATGTTACCGCTAATATATTATCCAAAGAAAGATACGAAATTACCAAAATTAACAAAAACTTATGGAATGGCAACACAAGCATAACGTTGAAATAATTTTCGGAGAATGTTTTCCTAATTTGACGAATTATCAAAAACTGTGAAATCATCGCTATGGGTCATATTCGATGCTGAAAACTATACCAAACATTAATAATAACATTAACATATCAAATTATCGAAAACTAATCACCCTACTGAAACGGCGATTTAGAAGTAAAGAATCGAAAATCCTGTCTACAGAACAAATTTATAAGTTTATGAAAGATGCTCCAGACGATAAACAGATTAAGCGGGGCTTGCCGTAAACAAGAACTTGGAAATATAAAAATAGAACACATTCAGGACATCGGGAAAATCTTTGGTAATTGATATTCCAGATTCTAAAGCTAAAACGAGACGTTCATTTGTAATAACAGTTACGTACCAACCATATGTCCAACGTACATGAATTTGCGTCCTCCTAAAATGAAACATCCTTTATTTATTAATTACAGAAAAGGAAAATGTATGGAACAGGTTATGGGGATTAAACACACCACGTAAAATTGCTGAATATCTTCAGCTGCCGGAACCAAAGCAATATACTGGCCATTGTCTTAGATCATCGTCATTCGTCAGCCACTATATTAGTTGATACAGGAGGTGATATGATATCATTAAAGCGACTAGGTGGCTGGCAATCTTCTACAGAGGCGTAAGGCTGTGTGAATCACTCTCACAAAAATATAAATGACAACGCCTTTGCGATTACCAATTATCAATCTTCATCTCCTGATGTACCATGCAGTACTACAATTATAGATAACCGTCAATCACCGTTGTAAAATAATAAGGCATTAACCATTTACAATAATTGTTCAATTGTTATTATAATAAAGTTTAAATAATTGCGATTTCCTTTATTTCACA
>CAJUYH010002819.1:0-36999 GCA_910591685.1 Galerucella tenella
TTGAAACTCATGTGGTATCTCTATGTTGAAACATAAACAGTTACGTAAAGTTTTTACATAACTACTTTTCATAACTGATATATAAAGGTTATGAAAAATGTGACGTTACCTAACGTCAAGGAGTGACGTAAAGTGTCACATTTGATAGCGGAATTAGATAAAATCAGTTTACGATGTTTAAAACGTATTGGTTACCTAGATATCAGTTCTTTTCTTGGAATACAGGGTGATTTGCACATACATCTTGTTATTAAACCGACAAAAATTAGAGAAAATACCCTTTTTCTGAATAACCCTGTATTTTATAATTAGATCCGTCAAAATGTTTAATTTATCTTGTTTTGTAATAAGCTTAAAATAGTAAATGAGCTGAAAAGATTTTATAATCTTACTATGACCAGTTTTTCAGAAACAGGGTCTCGAGGGTAGAGTACTCAGCAGAATAGGGATAGTGAACGAAATTATAATCACATTTTTATTTATGGATACATACCGAAGTGTACCGAACCATTGATAAAAAGATGAATAAATTAGGTACAAGTATTTAATCACCCTGTAGGCATGTACTACAGTGAATTAATAATATTGAAAGTTTCATTTAAAAAAATGAGAAAAATGGAAAGGAGAATAGCCTGGAGGATAGGGAAATATTCTCTATAACCTACAGTTTTGGCATTTTTGTTTTATGGTCTAGTTTCGATATGTCTGTTTGATATATTTGTTATTTCGTTCCCAGTGTCTAATTTTTATTTTATTTGTTCCTGTCTGGATGGATAGACGAGCCATAAACTTTTCCAATGAGGAAATTGAATCTCTTCTATCATTAGTGTAGTTCTGTTTCGTTCCACAAAGTGAAATGGTCCAGCCGATTCCTGAATATCCTTTGTCGCCGAGGGCCTTCAACAATATTCATAGCATCTTCTTCATCGTCGGTTAAAAGTTCCTCAAAAATATCTTGGATATCGTTTGTTAACATTGCAAAATTCAAAGAAAACAAAGTAAAAGCAATCAAAATATTCACAATATAATTAATTGAGGTTATAAATGCCAAATTGTTGACAAAACCGACATAACAGAGCAATTATCAAATCATGAAAACCTGGGTTTTCCATAAAGTTATCTTTAATCGATACCTCTTCCACCCTCAGGACCTTTTTTCTGAAAAACTGGTCATAGTAAGATTATGAAATCTTTTCAGCTCATTTACTATTTTAAGCTTATTGAAAAACAAAATAAATTGAACATTTTGACGGATCCAATTATAAAATACAGGGTGATTCAGAAAAACTGTATTTTCTCTAATTTTTGTCGGTTTAATAACAATATGTATGAGCAAATCACCCCGTGTTTTAAGAAACGTACTAATATCAAGATAACCAATATGTTTTAAATATCAAAAACTAATTTCAAAATACATGGTGTAACTTATTTATTTCATAAAGGAAAAAACTAATTTCAGGTTGCATTAAGAATCACCCTGTATGGAATACCTCTAGAACTGGTATATTTGATGCCAGAACATTGGATATGAAGTAAATTTCTATGTCTTACCTTGTTTTCTTTCAATATAAGAGTTTCTTAGAATTCCAAAAATTCGTCCTTGTATAATTGAGTCCAGCCCTGTATATTTTGACATTTTGAACTATTTATATGTGAGTTTACGATAAACTAGAATATATAAATGGTAGTATCAATTAAAAATGCATATTTAGTTGTTAATAATCAAATTACGTGGTCACGAAAAACAAGGATTTTTCAACTCTAATACCCTGTATATCGGAAACTAGTCATAGGATTGAATTGGTCCCATGTACACTTTTGGTCAAGAAGTCGAGTACAACATCATATCCAAAATTTATAACATTTGACGGAACGCCACTTTGTCATAAGAAAAGCGCGGGGTCCTTTCTTTAAAAAATTAAGTACCACATGGATGTCCACTAATAAAACCGAAATTAAGTAGTCTTATGCCACATGAGAACTGACCAGAAAGGAATTTCCGGCGAAAACATAACAATCTCCACTGATAGTTAACAAGTCGTATTAGCCTTGAACAGACAACGTGGTGCCGAAGAAATATTTGGCGATGACCAGGAAAAACCTACGTTCAATAGTAGGACTTCTGATTGGACACTGTCAACTAAGGAAACACCTCCATACTATGAGGCTAGTGGACACACCTCTATGCAGGATGGGTGAACAGGAAGATGAAACTGTCAGGCATGTCTCATAAGAGTGTCCGGAGTTATCGTCAATAAGAGAGTGTGTTTTTAGTGAGTCTTGGCCCACACCTGCCGATATAAAGGAGCTGTCTCCCAATGACCTGTCCACCTTCCTGGGAAGGACGATGACCAAGGAGGGCAACTCCTCGGGGGAATGTACAATGTGTCACATGTGGCCTAAGTGCTTTAAGCCTACACTCACCCTTCCTACTCTATAGATACGGATACAGATAGTCCTATGCAGATTGACATTTTCACTAGTAAAACTTATTCTCAAACTTTTGTAATTATAGTAAATGTAAACTATGGCCCTGATATGCACAATTCGTATAATATGTACCTACACATGCTCTTGTTTAAATAGGTTAAGGCACGGGTAATTGGTATTCTGGTGGTTAGCTACCAGCTTCCATCAACAAAAGACTTTCAAATTCAACTGGTAATAATGAAGGAGGTGAAAGCATTCTCCAATCCATGTTTTTTGTAATCAACGTCAAATGAAAACACATCAAATTTTGATAATGTCGTTAAAGCTAACTTCTCTACAGGTGTTTACCCTGTCGTCTGACTGACACGTATACTAGTTGCTTTTTTTCTTCCACCAATTCAAGTTAACCTTAGTTAAACTAAGCTAAGTTGGCGTTCGTTTTGCATATGAAGCTAGATTTACCAAGATCAACTGACCTTGCCTCCGCCAAGTATGCTGGATTTGTAACTTGGCGAAATTTCTTAGCTAAGTTTAATCACGAATGCAGGGAAAGTCACTCATTTTTGACATCGGATAAAGATTCTAACCTTATAAAAACATATAGCTGGAGCTCTTTCAATAGAATCCGTTTTGTGTTTTCATTTTAATCTGTTGAAAGTTAATAATTAACCTTTGAAATTGGAAGTTCTAATCCAATAAACTCCCGATTTATTAGTTCTAATATTGTCGACTTTGCAGCGTTTGAAAAAGTGTTCGAACTACAATTCACCCCAGCTACAAATTCTGTAGTTAGCTAAGCTGAGCCGGGGATAGAAAAAAAGCACCTACTGTTTGTTTTCGCTCCTCACCTGTTCCATAGATCATGAACGCACTCTTTATGGCATTTTTGGTTGTGCAAGAACTTCAAACCAATGGCATTTGTATTTAAATAATCATATTTTGTAAGGTAATTTCAAGCAGCAAATATGTTGAAGACAATCTCCTGGGTATACAAAATTATGTTGCACAATTTTTTGTTGAACTTCGATCCCTGGATTCTTAAGACATTTAAATTTGTCCATTATTGACCTAGGTTGATAAAAAAGAAAATTATTAACCACTAATAGAGAAATTCAGCTTTCCAGTTGGCCAGAAGACGCAATAATTTTTATCAACTTCATAGCTAGTAGTGAAACATTTAAATGGAATATAGATGGGAGAAGAACAAAGCCAGGATAGTCATTAGCAAAAGTTAAGCACGTTTGACATTGGTCATGATATGGATACTGTCAATTCTCTTTTAAAAGATTCCAAACAGCTTTGTAACTAGCATCCACTTGTTAAGTGATTTTCCTGGTACTCGTTTCTTCTTGCTCGTCAATAATTTAAAGAACCTGATCTTCGCAGTTTTGGGCTGTCCAATAGTATTTCTTGATTTCACACTAGCTCCAGTTTTTTTCTAAACGGAGATGCGATTTCAGAGAGTGATGAGTGGTCATTTGGATAATACAGGGTATACATACGTCTTACCATCAGCCAATCCATATAAAAAATACATATTAGTCATTTCAGAATTGGTAAACGCAAGCATCGCTATCAATTGAACACAAACGAAACCAGAAGTGGTAGTACAATAGAATTAGGATACAAATTTCTTGAATTCACTGTTTGGAACCTTACTTTGTAGAATCACCTCTCATATTAATCTCATAAATGGAACTGAAAATGTATAGTTTGTTTTTGCGTAGGGACAACTTGTATAGGAAGGTGGAGAAATAATAATATGTTTCATACGGTAGTATAGTAATACAATATCATTTTAATAGGTGAAATATTTCCTCCTGAATCTATTGATAGCCATGATCATGTTGTGACCATAACCTCTTAAAAAATTTGTGGTTTTCCAATAATTTTTTAAGTTACAGTGTATATTGAAACTATTTTCCGCTGTTATTCATCATTGAACACTTGAGAAGTGTGTCAAAACTCGGAGCATATAAATTGGAGCAGTTCTCCAAAACCAGAACATCTATTTCTTTAAATGAGGTAAATAGAAGCGAACGCAGACCTAAATTGTAATAAATGTATTTCACTTAGATTCGTTGGAAAAAACTCTGTATAACCTCCCATATAGGTGTAACTATTGTTAAAAAAAGGACTAGACATTTATTATCAAAACAAGAGTAGCAAAGCTATTCAATGGGAAAATATACCGATCCATGGAAAAAAGAAATTGCAGCTTCATTTACATTCGGTTTCCGTAATTTCCTATTGATTCTTAGGCTCGGTCGTAGATGCATAGTTCAACTGTGGTTCTGCGTTGAACCGAGTTTAATTGCAAATTTTTGTTGTAACTACGTCAGTCCTGTGGTTCAAATAGGAGATTACGTGAACGGTCATCGAAGAGCGTTCAAAGGCGGTTCAAGATGGTTTTGGTATTTGACGTTGAGTTGTTAACCTCAAAAAGTGAGGTTGAATATCTTCAATCAAAATGAACGAATTATTAGAAGAATTAACGGACGATGAAGATTTTTCACAAATTTTGAATGTTTTTTTACATCCTAGAAGACCGCAAACCTTTAGAAATATACTTTGTATTTCTTTACTAAGGATATTGAAATATCCCTTTCTTCCGAACTGAAATTTGTTGATTGTTTTTTATTTGCTTTCTCCATTAATTTTCCACACAAAATACAACATCCACCACCTTTTTGTTCACAACCACATACACCTAATATACAAAATTGACGGCGTTCAACCAAACTAATGTTGATCTCGCACTCTACAACGAAAACCAAAATGAACTCGGTTCAAAGTTGACTGGCAGTTCAGTTAAACTAACGTTCACCTGTGACATCTACAACCGGCCCTTAGCCAGTTAAATGAAATGAACCAACGATTCTGCCGGGTGTGCAGATAAGGATGGACGACGACAACATATTGGGATTGCTAAAAAAATTAATTTTAAAACCAAAGTAGCATCGAGAAAACCTGGAAATTACTTATAGAAGAGTATGTACAATGCTAGGTAACGTGATTAAATCGAAAATATAGAACAGTGCATGCCATCATCACCAAAAACATCCGATTAAAGGCTCACTGAGGTCCACTAAACATCGTCTTCCTTTTCGTTTGCTGTTTAATGACGGACCGTTCTTCTGCGATAAAAGAACAATATACAACGGGAACCATCCACCCCACAAAATTCCGGAGGCGTCACTTTAATGCAAAAAAGAAAAAAAATGTCAAAAATAAGTCGTCTTCTTGCTCATATGTAGATGTCTAGCTGCTGGCCTTGTAGATTTATTGTTTTCTTAGTATAATTCTACAATTTCAATTTTAACTTGCGAAGTATAATTTGTATAAGCACCAAGCTACTAACTTGTTACTTCACTTAAAAAACGTCGAACACCAATAAATCGTTAGTGTTGCAGTAAAGGCATAGTATACATTGAAATTACTATCCGTAACTCCCAACTGATTGACTTCTCACTGATGTACCTACTATACATTTTTGTTATCCTTTTAAAGAGGAGAATAAAACAATGGATTTAAAAAATTGGTTTTCATGGATTTCCATTCACATACCATGGAAAATCTTATTATAAAAGTGTATGGAAGTGAAGAACGAATGTAAAATGAAATAAAGCATCCTCTGTTTGCGAGAGTAACGTACTTACACACGTCTTGGCTCGACTCCTTTCTAGGGTGTAATACACGCCAGCAAATATCCGCTTTATAAGTATCTGTATGTGGTAAATACTCTTCGTACAACAACGGATGTAGTAGGGAATCTGCACGTATTTCTACACTTCAAAAGTTTGAAGGAAGATGATTTTTTCGAGTAAAATATAAAAATGTGTCATAGCTATAATGAGATGCTTGAACAAACTTTACTAATTCTCTTTGTGTTGTCATTCCCATTTGAAAATCTTTCATGAGTTTAGATTAGATTAGATTATAATTGGAGTGGCTCTTCTTTTTTTTGTGCGTAGGCTCTCTACCTTCGGTTTTTCTTCTCCAAGTATGTGAAACCGCGCCCTTGCTAGACATTCGCACTCACATATGCCCCGCGGTTTCGTCTTCTTCTTGGCAGAACCTACATAGACTGTCATCTGCTAGGCTAATTGTGTGCATATGTTTCCTCAGCCTAATGTCCGGCTAGCATTCTTACAATCATCCTCGTCGTTTCTCCACTTTAACATAGTAGGTCGTGTGACAGTTTGGCTGAAGGGCTTTTAAGGAATAATTCAGTAAGCCTTTGTCCTGGAGTCTTATACCACCTGCAGCGCAACGTCTGGTTGATTATCCATTTGTGGATGCTCTCCTTAATTAGGCATTGAGCAATTCCACAGGAAGATTCTGGCCATATCATGGCCTCCGTTGCTTCCCGCTATAAGTCTAATTATTCGTGTCACAACTCCCATTGGTTGATTAACACTTATTGTCTTGGTCCAAAGGTTGTTGGCCAACACGACATCATCAGTTTTTTCAGATTGGAAGGATATGCCTACCCATACAACACACATAGCTGGTAGTTGGTGCTCTCCTATTTTCCGATTAAACTGGGCAGACCATTGCCCAAAGATGCGTAACTCCCAACTGATTGACTTCTCACTTATGTACCTACTATACATTTTCGTTATCCTTCTAAAGAGGAGAATAAAACAATGCCTTTAAAAAATTGGTTTTCATGGATTTCCATTCACATACCATGGAAAATCTACTTACACCCGTCTTGGCGCGACTCCTTTCTAGGGTGTAATACACGCCAGCAAATATCCGCTTCATAAGTATCTGTATGTGGTTAATACTCTTCGTACAACAACGGATGTAGTAGGGAATCTGCACGTATTCTTACACTTCAAAAGTTTGAAGGAAGATGATTTTTTCGAATAAAATATAAAAATGTATCATAGCTTTAATGAGATGCTTGAACAAACTTTACTAATTCTCTTTGTGTTGTCATTCCCATTTGAAAATCTTTCATGAGTTTAGATTAGATTAGATTAGATTAGATTAGATTAGATTAGATTAGATTAGATTAGATTAGATTAGATTAGATTAGATTAGATTAGATTAGATTAGATTAGATTATACATCCTTTTTTTAATTTCTTGGGAAATTAAACCACAATATTTTTAAATTCTTTATTTCAACGTTTCGGTAGCGTTCCAGCTACCGTTGTCAAGAAAAAATGAGTAGAAATTAATTTTTATCCCTAACTGACACAACAGAAAAAATTTGACAACTAGACAATCAAAAATTATTTTGAAGTTTGAGACTGTAAAATTTTGTTATCAAATTTTTATTAAGGTCCATTCATAGTAGATCATATCTGTGGCAAAATGTGAAATGAAATATTTCATTTTATGACATTCCAACGATATGATAGTCTACTAGAAATGGAATCCAGTGAAGTGCACGTTCCAGGAACGGTTTTTATTGGGATAGCGCGTTTTTTTCGCTTATATTGGAAATGTTGTTAATAAAACGCGTTTCTTGATAGTTTTTTTGTGTATGAATATTTAAGTTTTTGGAATATGTATACTCAGTTTTGTAATTTTGTGTATTGAAATGTGTATCGATTAACAACTATTCAAATTATAAATCATAAGAAAACCTGGATAAAAACGTATGATGCTTTCCTGATAACGCAGGTAATTGATTATTGGAAATTTCTCTTTCTAATATTGGTAACCAAATTTGACTACATTCGGCTGAAATACTAGCTACACATTTATCTGCATTTAGTTGTATTAAAGCACTTTCTTTGATTTTCCGTCTTTTATTATTAGGTTCTTTTAATATTATTTTTGATGAATCCCATTGAATTTGATGACCCTCTTCCCAAGCATGTTTGCAAATAGCTGACTTAAAGAATTCCCTATCTTTGATATATTTTTTGTGTTCGTTTATTCGTACTTTCAATGGTCTAGATGTTTCACCTAAATAAAATTTGTCGCATTCACATGATATTTGATATATGCAGTTTTTTGAAGATTGTTCTTCATTCTTTGGTTTCGTTTTTGTTAGTATTGATCTCAATGTATTATTCGATTTAAAACTAGTTCTAATATTGAATTGGTTACCAATTTTTTCAATGCTTTCTGATAAACCCCTAACATACGGTATAGTCAAGTTCCTAAGAATTATGTTAGCTGAATTATTAATATTATTGTTATGGGGTATTAACAATGAGCCCCTCCCTCTCTATATGCTTAATCTCCTTATTTACAAATTCTGCAGGGTAATTATTGTTGTTCAAAACATCTTTTAGAAAAGTTTTCTCCTTTGTAAATTGATCATTACTAGAACAAATGATTTTGGCCCTATCGTATAAAGATTTTACTATCCCTTTTTTAACGCTTATAGAATGATTAGAGTCAAAATTCAAATATCTATTAGTGTGTGTTGGTTTGCGGTATACACTCGTTTCATACCCTGTAGATGTTTTATTAATAATTAATAATCATTAAGAGATATTAAATCATGAGGCCATATTGCGAAGATGTCGTCTACATATCTCCACCAGACAATTGGTTTTAATTTTTGATTATTCACTATTTCGGCTTCAAAATGTTCCATGTAAATATTCGACAAAATTGGTGAGAGACAAGAGCCCATGGCAAGACCGAAATTCTGTTCATAAAAATCATTATTGAATTGAAAATATGTTTTTGTTATACATAATTTTAATAATTCTATTATTGCTGTTATAGTGTATCTAATGTCAATGTGATGACCTTGAATTGTATTACATATTTTATGCAGGTTAATTTTAATCCACTATATTAATTTGAATTACATTTGAAAAGCATTATTTCTTAATATTCGAATTTATAAAAGAATTGTATGCACGCCATTTGGCGGCTTTTCCTTCAAAGGGATTAAAAATATGGGTCATCACATTAACAATAGTTACACTATACGCTCAATTTGGTTCTTTCTGTAAGGGTCTGATCTATTTCTAATTTTGATTTGACAAGTTCTATTGTTCTTTGTACCGGTACATTCGTGAAGAGACTAACTACATCAAAACTGACCAAATAATGGTTTTTGTTGAAATTCAAATCTGATAGCTTTTCTATAAAATGATTGCTATTTCTGATGTATGAATTTGTCTGTCCCGCGAGGGGTTCAATAATTTTCAATATATGATTCGATAGTTTACTGCATGGGGAATTCATAGTGCTACAAATTGGTCTCAATGGTATGTTTTGTTTATGAATTTTTGGCAGACCATAAAAATGTGGTGGCTTACTGTATTTAGGTGTTAACATTGTTCTTTCGCGACTAGCAAATTCGTTCTTGAATTTGAAAAGTGTTTTATAAATTTTGTTTTCAATAGATTTGGTAGGATCATTTGGTAGCTTAGTATAAGGGCCATTTATTAATAAATCCATTACTTTTGAATCATAATAAACTTTGTTCATGATAACAGTAGAATTGCCCTTATCAGCCGGTAAAATAATTATAGAATCATCTTCTTTTAGATTTTTAATTGATTTTTGTTCTGCTTTTGTAGTATTGTTTTTTAAATGAATAGATTTTTCTAATATGACTTTACATCGTACCCTATATTCTTCTCTTTCGTGTTCAGGTAATTCGTTACTTACTTGTTCTATTGAACTTATTATGTCTAATTTCGGTATTGCTTTTGGAGTCAAAGCAAAATTTAAACCCTTTGAAAGAACTAATACGTCTGAAGAATTTAAAGTTTTGTTTGATAAATTAATGATTGTATTTGGTACATTGTTTTGTTGATAATTATTCAGTTCTTTTTGGATTTTTTGTTCAAATAATATTTTAAACTTTCGGATTTGAATTTGTTTTTGTTTTTCATAGGTTGTAGTATATATTATATTTATAATTGGAGTGGCTCTTTGTCTCATCCCACTGCAATCTTTGGTGATCTATTTTGGTCCTAACTATATTAAGAGCTCGATATCTAGCTTTATTCTTTTTATTAGACCCATTAGCCTGGATACCGCCTCCCGTGCGTAGGCTCTCTGCCTTCGGTATTTCTTCTCCAAATGTGAAACCGCGCCCTTGCTAGGCATTCGCACTCACATATGCCCCGCGGTTTCGTCTTCTTCTTGGCAGAACCTACATAGGCTGTCATCTGCTAGGCTAATTGTGTGCATATGTTTCCTCAGCCTAATGTCCGGCTAGCATTCTTATCATCATCCTCGTCGTTTCTCCACTTTAACATAGTAGGTCGTGTGACAGTTTGGCTGAAGGGCTTTTAAGGAATAATTCAGTAAGCCTTTGTCCTGGGGTCTCATACCACCAGCGCAACGTCTGGTTGTTTATCCATTTGTGGATGCTCTCCTTAATTAGGCATTGAGCAATTCCACAGGAAAGTTCTGGCCATATCATGGCCTCCGTTGCTTCCCGCTATAAGTCTAATTATTCGGGTCACAACTCCCATTAGTTGATTAACACTTCTTGTCTTGGTCCAAAGGTTGTTGGCCAACACGACATCATCAGTTTCTTCAGATTGGTTATGGATATGCCTACCCATACAACACACATAGCTGGTAGTTGGTGCTCTCCTATTTTCCGATTAAACTGGGCAGACCATTGCCCAAGGATGCGTAGCGTATTTGACAACAAAATTCGGTCAATTTAAGAAGAAATGTCATCACTAAATTCACAAGAGGTGCCTTGCTATGGAACAACATCTACTACAGTAACCGTTTAGACAAAGAACTTGCTATAATACCACCAGAAAAATTAATATGGAATTTTTTTCACGCTCCTGATAATTAGCGGCGCGGTCGCCGTATGACGGCGCGCTAACTTGATCGATCCAGTGTGGCACAGCACGTAATTTGCTGAAAAGGATTCAGTGCTGGGAATCCCGGATCTGCGTTCCATGACGCAGCGTCAAGTGTGCGTATACACATTTGTTCGAATAAATTTTATTCCTTCCGTATTTTGACAGATTCTTTCGAGCCTTTTGGCAAGTGAGCGACAAATTTAATTCTTCTTAAAAGAAAGTTGATCATTTTTTTTTAAATTACAAGCAACAAAAATGTAATCGTCTTTTTTCCATTTTATGAATGAAATTTTTCCATTTAGAGGATGAGAACGGAATTGAATAACCTTGTCACTATCCCCCTTTATATGCTGCCAGTCTTGAAAGCATTCCATAGTCATCATATTTCCGAAGGAAAATTGAAATGTTTCTCGGATCAACACCTCCGGTCCTGTGACCTTATTTCTCTTAATGCCATATTGTCATAAATACTAACACCTAGTTATTATTTCAAGGAACATACAGAATCGGACTGAGGATATTATGCAAAAAATTTTATAATACAGAAAAATATAAATTATGAAAGAAAACAAGCTTTCACAGATATATATGCACTACTTTATGCTACAGCCAAAAGCCGCCCTGCAAAAAAACGTTTCTCACTCTTACTAATGTTATGGGCTATTTTTTCCCTATCGCCTGTTTCAACAATTGCAGTTTCGAAATTCTAGTATCCTTTGACATTTTCTTTTCTTTAATATACAGATAGCATTTGTTCTCTTTTTGTCACCTCGCCTAGCAGCAGTCTTCCGGCCAATTTTCAGTATCGCCACATAAATGGTTGGCCTTTGATAATAATAGTGATGTCTTTATTGCCATTAATGGAAAATAAAACCACATTTTGTTTATATAGTTAGGGCGAGATTCATTTTGTATGTTATAATTAATAGAGTACAATATGTAATATGTAAATATGGCATTCAACAAACATATGTTCTTCCACCTTACCCCAAATACACGCCAAAGACAGCAAACAGAATAATAAATAAGTGAATTGAATTAATAGAAAATAATAATAACTTAAAGTGATGGATACGAATAGTGAGTAAATTAAATTGATGAAAAAAAGAATAGAATCACAATAATGGAAATTAATATGAAAAATTTGGCAGATATTCAACCATGGGTACTTTTCAGTAATTCTCAAACACTGAAAGGGGACGTGAAGATCCAGTATAACAATAATATTGCACTTTGCTATCTACATTACTTAATTCAAATATAATATTCCAGGGTATACATTGTAGTCACTATAAAGTTGATATATCCTTCTACCGGACGAATTAAAAGATTTACCTATCTCACTATTCAAAAATAGAGTTACCAAACTTATTTTTAATGACCAATGTACAAATCTACCCTAAAGCCATACTCTTGTAGCCTTATAACGTAGGACTTACATTGTATTGTCTATTTAGATAGGTATGTTCTTTTTTTTCTTTTCCTTTTTTTTTGTAAAGGCTTCTGAGGTCCTTTTGATCAAAATTATATTATACTTATTGTAATATTCAGATTATTATTCATTGTTTATCTTGGTCAACGAATCTATTATCAATATTATCATTATTATATAATTTAAATTTCTTAAATTTCTACAGGTGATGTATCTTGATTCATTTATTTCTAAATTCACTGTAATATTGAAGGAAATCATTTCATGGTCCCCTATTCCTGGAATGTGTTTTACTTTTTGTTGCAATATAATAATATTTTCATCAGATATTATTAGGTAATCCAGTAGAGTGGCTGAATGATAGGTAATGCGTGTTGGTTCCTTTATCAATTGTTTTAGCCATAGGCCCTCGAAAGTAATGGCCACTAATTCACATTGGGCACTATCAATATCAAGAAGGTGTACATTTAAATCACCTGAACAGATAATATAGTACACTGTAGGTTGAATGGATGATATCACAGATTCGAAATGTTCGAAGAAATATTTAAGTCTATCATGAGGGTTATAAAATACGCCCAAAGCACAATATTAGGAATTAATGGAAATCTTCAACCACACGTGTACAATTTCTCTATCACTTGGAATAATGGAATATTTTATGTTTGTTTTCATGTAAACACCCACTCCTCCACCACCGATATCTCGCCCACGATCTAGTCTCTCAAAAATATAACCAGCTATACTAATAACGTCATTCGATATATTACTTTTAGTCATTTTTCACTAGGAGCGAGTATGTCTAAATTGAGCTGCAGAGTATAATTCTTTACTTCAATAAAGTGAGTGGCGCATTAGAAATAGTCCACCTGAAATATTGTTGGCGGGGGAGGTTTTCGCGGCAAATCCCAAGACACGTCGATTTTGTTTTCGAGGTGAACAACTTTTGATAGTTAACTCATGGTTGTACGGTCATCCCCCTGAAAGGGAGAATCTTTAATGACAGGGTCGAGTAGCACATAATTTGAAAGGTATTCCGATTCTCTTTGAACATTTTTGTATTAGTGTTGAAATTAATGACAAAAACCAGATTGAAATCTCCGAAAAAATCGGAATAAAAAGCTGAATTTCCAATAGAATGTTATTATTTCCATAAAAAAATACAAAAAAAGGAGTAAAAAATATAAATTCATGGGAATTCAAATAACTACAAATAAAATTAAACCACTTATACCTTCCAAATTATAAACCTATACTCATTTAAACTCAGGTGCAAAAAACTCGATCCACGACTATTTTTTGGCAAAGTAGACAAAAATTTCACCATGTAAGTTTTAGATCGGTTTTAAATGTTGAAGGTATGAATAATAAAGACAGTTTATACAAGAAAATCATGTTGTTATGAAAACAATTGGCTTTATTCTAATAATGGAGAAATGAAGTTTATTTTGTAATCAAAACAATGGTTATAATGAAATGTTTAGTGTGCTATTTTTTTTAAATAATAATTTGTATTTCCTCCCCGGCCCCTTATATCAGCCTGCATGCGTTTTGGCATAAAGCTAATTAAATGTTGGACTTCGAGTTGGTCCAATTCGTCCCATATTGCCTGATGCACCACATAGTTCAGCCAAGCTGTTAGCACGTGTACCCGGGTACCCGTGATCGGATTCTTCTTCTTAGAGTGTCCCATAGATGTTCTATAGGATTGAGATCTGGCCAATTCATACGGACAATTCCGACTTCTTCCAAATAACGATTCTTGTACGATGTGGCCACGCGTTATCGTCCATCAAATGAATTTAGGCCCTACAAATGGAGCAAAAGGTACCACATGCTCATCCAAAATTGTTGTTATTAACCAAATCAGTACGGGCCTCGGAACTTATACCAACGCAAACCATAACTGAGCCTCCTCGGTATCTTATTCTTTCCGCAATGTTACATTGGGCGAATCGCTCTCCTTGTCTTCTGTAGATTCTTCCTTCACCATCTGGTATCCTTAATTAAAACCTGGACTCATTCTAGAACAATACATTACTCCAATGGGCGTCTTTCCAGTCCTCGTGTTCCCTTGCAAAAGCAAGCCGAGCTCTGCGTTGTTCCATGGATAGCAGTGAACATAGAGCTGGCCTTCTGGAATATAAATTAGCTTCAGTGAGTCGGCGACGAACTGTCCACCTGCTTACATCGACATTTCTTACTTAGCCTAGACGATTTGCCAGCTCAACTGACGTTAAATGCCTATTTCTCAAACACGAAGGAAACCAATAATCTATCATCGCGTGCGGATGTTGCCCTCCTACGGCCTGATCCTAGTCTCCTCGTGTGATTTCCAGTTCCATTAAACCGCTGAATTCTCTTTGAACTGCACAACGAGTAACACCTACTACCCCAGCCACATAATATTGGCTTCGACCATCTTGAACTAAAGCCACTGCCGTTGAAGCCATTTTATTCCAATCCAATTAACAAAATAATAAGTTTAAATACTAATTCGGTGGGTTTGTTAGGGTCACTAAAATAACAAATGAATTTCTTCCTTCTTTATCAGACGTAAATTTCTGACAAAAACCTAAATTTTCTATTGTTTATGAAAAATGTCAGGAGAAAAATGAAAAAATTGTATATAAATTAATAATTTAAATTATAGGAGGGTCTCTCTATATTTATATATGCCATATAATAAGTACCAATAACTGGAAACTGAAAATAAATATAAAATATACTATGGATCGAATTTTTTCCACCTGAGTGTATAACTGAAATAGCAAAAAATATGTTTGTTAGCTATTGACGTGATGAAATAATAGTTTTTATTAGAATTTCACGGGTAGGTATAGTGAACTATTGTTAATGTGATGACCCATATTTTTAATCCCTTTGAAGGAAAAAGCCGCCCAATTTCGAGCATAATTTTTTTTTATAAATTCGAATATTGTGAAATAATGCTTTTCAAATGTAATTTAAATTAATATAGTGGATTAAAATTAACCTGCATGAAATTTGTAATACAATTCAAGGTCATCACATTGACATTAGTTACACTATACCTTGTTTTATTTTGGTGAAATTCCTTCATTATTCAGTTAAAAGTAAATGAACCTAGTTATCATGGCTTACACCACTGCAGAGAAATCTGAAATTGTTTCACACTATTTTAAAAACAACAAAATTGCACGGACAGCTGCAAGATTTTTTAATGAACGTCATCCCGGTGAGAATGTAGGACATCTCTACGTGATAAATTTAATATCCAAGTTCATGAAGACCGGAAACGTTTCTAAGAGGAAATATGAAAGACAACATCCTGCTACTGAAGAGGCTACACAGGCTGCACTTTTGGGACACATTGCATTGGATCTCACCTCAAGTACGAGATAAATAGCAGCAGCCACAAGAATTTCACGTAAAAGCATTCAGAGGGTCTTGAAACAGCATGAATTCCATCCCTATAAGATTCATCTGGTGCAAGAGCTCAACGAAGACAATCTAGATCGCCGTATTCAATTTTGTGAGGAGATGACTGGAAGACAGGTGGACAACCCCCACTTTTCATAATCGATATGCTTTTCTGACGAATGGACGTGACTATTTAGATCAATATTCTCCCGCACATTGGATTGGTAGAAGAGATTCCATTGAATGGCCCCCAAGATCGCCTGATCTATAACCGTTGAATTTTTTTATGGGGTCATTTGAAAAGTGTTGCTTACAAAACGCAACCGAACTTTTTAGAAGATCTTCGCTACCGGATAATTGTGGTATGTGATGAAATAACTTATGTTATGCTACAAAATGTTCGGAGCAGTGTTGAACAAAGGTTGTATTACTCTTTGGAAGTAAACGGATCACAATTTGAACAGTTACTTCGATTAAAACTTTTCTGGCAACATTTTTTTATTTCTTCCACTCACACTTCCAGCTGGTTTTTGTCATTAATTTTAACACTTAACACAAAAATGTTAGCATGTCTTCAATAGGCGAGCGGTGCACCCCTAAAAAGATGCTCGAAAAAACGAGTTGACCGAACACTACAAAACGCGAGGAAAAAACCAATTGGGATCGATTAATTATATTATTAGGAACAAAAAACCTTGATAACACTTCTTTGTACCGATGGTCAGTCGTTTGTTATTAACCAAAAGCTTGCAAAATTACGGAAAATGAAAAAAAACGTTACGCTAATCATTTTTTAAGGTGAAATGGATAAAAATAAACACTTTTTGAATCCTGATATTTTTTCGAAAAATGCTTTGTTTTCATGTTATCGGCAATTCAAAGTAAAAAAATCGACCGAAAAATGGATTTTTCGAAAAAAAATTTCTCGGCTTCTACCACAGCTTTTTCAAATTTTCAAAATGCAAATCACTCGTGAAAACATATACTATTAGATGGTATTTTTTATTTTCTTGCTATATTTATTTACCTTGTCTAATTCGTCATACCAAAGTCGCGAAATTTACGGATTCCAAGGCATATTTGCCGTGACGGAGTGCGTAACGTGTACTGATGTGCGGAACTATTTTTCGATTAATAATGTTAATTATAATATCATGTCATTTGATCCAACTCAATATGGATGGATAAAAAATAACGACTTATTGTTAGTCAATTATTTTGAAGGAGATACAGCCATGGAATTGTTACAAAAATTTATTTGTAATTGTAGTGGAAAGTCACCGTGCAGAGATGACGAAAGATGTTCTTGTTTATATCAAGGTTTTCCATGTTGCGAACTATGTGCGTGTTCTACAATTTGCAATAATCAAAACACTTTAAACGATCATATAGACTCAAACGATGAAGAAGAGGCTGAAGATTATATGTTACTCTATTAAAACAGATGTTCATATTCAAATGTAAATCTTATGTGAATAAATCAGTTTGTTTATTTTCAAATAAGTCTCATTTTAATTTAACATTCATAACTTAATAATTCTTATAACATATATTTTGTAGCAGAAATAAATAAAACGGCAAATCCGCCTTGGAATCCGTAAATTTCGCGAATTTGGTATGACGAGTTCGACAAGGTAAATGAATGTAGCAAGAATATAAACAAAACCACCTAATAGTATATGTTTTAACCCGTTGACTGCTCAAGGCGTGTATACACGTCTTCAGCATATCATACCCAGTGCGCCAGACGTGTATACACGTCTTGTACATAGTCCGCTTTAATTTTACATCTTTTAGGTGAGCGTCGGTGGATTGTAGTTGAATTTAAGTGAGCGTTGCTAAAAGTGTGAAAACGTTAAAAATTGTTTATCAGTTTTCAATTTCAATGGCGGACAGTGGTGCAGGGCCGTGCATAAGGCCGAAAAATACATACTGGGTGCTCAAGACGTGTATACTCGCTTTTTTTTTAAAGAGAAAAACACAAAGAAGATGCATAGAAAGCAATTTACACATATTTTTAGTTGAATGAACAAAAATACTTGTTCAGCATATAGCCGAAGTGTTTAATTTAAGTAAGCAGTCAACGGGTTAACGAGTAATTTGCATTTTGAAAATTTGAAAAAGCTGTGGTGGAAGCCGATAAATTTTTTTTTCGAAAAATCCATTTTTTGGTCGATTTTTGACTTTGAATTGCCGATAACTTGAAAACAAAGATTTTTCGAAAAATATTAGTCAAAAAGTGTTTATTTTTAACCATTTTACCTTGAGAAATGATTAGCGTAACGATTTTTTCATTTTCCGTAATTTTGCAAGCTTTTGGTTAATAACAAATGACTGACCATCGGAACAAAAAAATGTTTTGAAGGTTTTTTGTTCCTAATAATATAATCAATCGATCCCAATTGGTTTTTTCTTTGCGTTTTGTAGTGGTCGGTCAACTCGTTTTTTCGTGCATCTTTTTAGGGGTGCACCGCTCGCCTATAAAGAGAAGCAAGCAAATTATGTGCCACTCGATCCCTCATGCCATTAAAGATTCTCGAAGGGGTAGTCACCCCTTTCAGAGGAATGACCGTACAACCACAAGTTAACTATCAAAAGTTGTCTCCCTTGAAAACAAAATCGACGTTTGCCGCAAAAACCTCCTCCGGCAACAGTATTTGAGGTGGACTGTTTCTAATGCGCCACCCTGTATAAATAATACAATTATCCATCAGCTTCAACTGGAAGTTTCAGGGGATAGCATTTCACCGATCACCACTCCACTTCCCTTTAAATCCTTCTTAGCGACAAACACTTTACACTCCATCCATTTGTTTACAAACTTAACAGCTACCGGTCTATGCTCCTTATCTTGACGTTTTTCCCCCATCCGATAGCAATTATCGATATTAATGTTTGAAATACTAGTTTGAGTTTTTGGTTGATTAATTTAACAGCTACATGGAGTAAATCCACCCTCTCTTTCCCAACAATACCATTTTGACGAGGAATTTTCACCGTTGGTCTCGCTTCAATATCTTATTGAGGGTTAATCATTCTATAGTTGATATTATCCAACTCCAATTAAATGTCATTCAATGAATCTCTTAATTTGTTTTCAAAAACATCAATCGAATCAACTCAATTACCTCGATAGTTTGTTGAACATGAACAATGAGACATTACAGTTGAAAAACAGGTGAAAATTCTTTAGCCTCTTGAACGATGTGGGATGTACTTACCCCAAAATTTAGATGTGTGAGATAAAATAAAAGGTAATAAACTTGTACACAGTGAAATAGAATGTAGCGTCCTTCTTCGTTCAATAATATTAGAAACTGGACAACAGAAAAACTATGAAGACTTGTATGTATGTATTTTGGTGTGACATTCACTGAGATCTGAAAGATCTATTGTGCCCTCTTACTTCTACTTAGTTCATGAGGAAAGTCTTGGAGACCAGTATCTAGCTCCCTTATTTCTATTTCTCAGAGGAATTTTGGCATATCTGCAGGCTTCAGCTTAGGTGAATGTTCCTCTTCTATCCAGTAATCTCCCAAATGCTGTGCCCTGGGATTTTGAAGTACTGTGCAATTAGGAGGTATGTCGATGGGGGCTTCACATATTCATCTTCCTCCATAGTCTTTAGTCTTTAGTCTAATAAATACGTCCTGAAAGGGCTCACTTCTTTGGGGTAATTCTCATTGTTGGTAGGCCTTTGGCTTCTCAAACTAAAATAACTCACTCAGGTGTAAATAGGTATAAAATTCGATATTGTTAGGCGTAATTGCATTATATAAAAGGGTGTTGATACATAATATATTCAAGTGAAATTTGAAAATGTGGGGGCTTTGATCTAATTTCATTAACCTGATAGCGTTTATGAAGTGATTTCGTATTCACGTTATCCCGGAATTCTGGAACTCAGTGTGCTATTCTCATCTATCTTTGTCACAGGGGTATTTCTAATTTAAATGTTTTCTTGAAGTGAATTGTTTACTAATATACAAAGTGGAATATAAATTTTGATATAATAATCGCATGGAACAGGACACATTATATTATTATTCGAACGTGAAGCTCTATCTTATTCAAGATGAAGACTCATAAGACTAGAGCACCCAAGGGACCATTGCTCTAAGAAGGATGTGATAATGGCCACTGTTCTCTTCACATGAACGCACTATAAGTATGTCAAACCAACTTTAGGTGCGCATTGTATAAAAAATATTTTCAATTCGCGAGATATGGGTTGTATGGGGGTTCTTGAGGCTGCTGAATCCGAATCGAAAGTCAAAAAACATAATTGCGGCCAGATACAGACAAAAATATCGAAAAACGACATAATAAGCTGAACGAATAATTTAAATTGAAATATACAGTGTAGAAACCACTTATGGAATAAAATTCTTTATGTCATTATTTCAGAAAATTATAAGAAATACCGAGACACGTTAACTTTTGAATTGAGTTGTGCGTTATGTAAACATAAATGCAAATGTACAGGGTGATTCACGCAAGTTTGCCATAGTCGGCGATGTTTTTTTTTAATGAAACACCTGTATATTTGCATGTTTTTGAAATCCTCTAATGAACCGATTCCAATAAACCAAATGTTGTATGGATGGTCAATTATGCATTATACAGGGTGAAATTTTTATTTTTACGGTTATTAAATACATACATGTATTTGATTTTAATAAATTTAAATAAATGCTCAAAATGTTCTCCACCCAGTTGTTGGCAATAGCACAGTCTCCTATAGAACTCCTCCTTAACTTTGTTTAAAGTTTGAGGTGAAATATTCCGTATTTCTGTAGTTATCCTGTCTTTGAGGTCTACAATGCTAGTTGGTTGTGTTGCATATACTTTGTTCTTGAGATAAGCCCACAGAAAAAATCTAACGGCGTAAGGTCTGGCGATCTAGCTGGCAACTCAATAGTAACTCTCCGTCCAATCCATCCATTGGGGAAGATTTCATCTAAATAAGTTCTCACCATAAAAGCATAATGGGATGTTGCCCCGTCTTGCTGGAATCAAAAATTTTCATTCGGTAAGCTAGGATCTATTGCGTTGGGATATAAGTTTGCCAACGCAGAAATAACTTCATTTCTGAGCATATTTGAATATTTTTCAGCTGTCAAATCTCCATCTATAAATATAGGACCAATAATATGGTCGCCTATGATACCGGCCCAAACGTTCACCTTTTGAGGGTACTGAGTATGTGTCTCACGCATCCAATTAGGATTCTCTGCTGACCAATATCTACAACTCTGTCGGTCTACCTCTCAATCCAATGTGAATGTTGATTCGTCAGGAAAAAGAATGGTACCAAGAGCTATCTCATTTCTGTTCAGCTTATTCATCAATCTTTCGCAGAAATTCATTCTACGATCTGGATCGTCTTCTGTTAACTCCTGCACAAAAGTTATTTTGTGGGGATGATGTTTTTCTTCAAGAAGACATTTTAGAACAGTTGTATGACCAACATTATTATCAAGGGCAATTTGACGTGTACTTGAAGTTGGATTCTCTTCGACACTTAACAAAATAGCCACTTTCACATCATCTTCAACGAAGTGTGGTTTTCTTTTCAATGGTTTGACATGTCCATTGTCCACATGTTCTCTGAATTGTGCATGAATTTTAGACACAGTACTTTGTGAAATATCTGGCAATTCGGGATACCTGTGATTAAATAAGTTTGTCACTTCATTTTGACTTCTGCAGTTATCCCCGTACCCGATCATCATTAAAATCTCAATTCGGTGAGTTTCAGTTGAATATTTCATTGTTATGTCGACAAGGAAAGAGTGTTTGACAAAGATTTCACTTTTTCAGTATACACTGTCAACACATCAACAACTGACAGAATAGAAAACAATCCACATTATTTACCGATTTAAAACAATTCACATTATTTACCGATTTTGTCTGATTATTGGCGTTTTTAGGCAATTTTTAGGTATTTATGATAAAATTCATGGACATAGCAGGTTTTGGTCAATATACAAATACGTCTAATAATTAGTTAGTTTAGATTTTTGAAAAATCCATATTTAGCTAATTTAAAAAAGTATCAATATTTCAAGTTTAATAAGTTATTAATTTTAAAATTTCACCCTGTATAATGCATAATTGACCATACACTATTTGGTTTGTTGGAATCAGTTCATTAAGAGGATTTTAAAAATATGCAAATATACAGGGTGTTTCATTAAAAAAAACAACACCGACTATGGCATACTTGCGTGAATCACCCTGTACATTTACATTTATGTTTACATAACGCACAACTTAATTCAAAAGTTGATGTATCTCGGCATTTTTTATAATTTTCTGGAATAATGACATAAAGAATTTTATTCCATAAGTGGTTTCCACACTGTATAAGGTGTACAAGGGTTTTTGAGGTTGCTAGATTCGAATCAAAAATGAAAGATTCCAAAAAACAAAATGGCGGACGAGATACAGACAACAAAATATCGGAAAAACTACATAAGACCAAAAAATGATTAAAATTGGTATATATGAGGTGTACAAGGGTTTAGAGGCTGCTTAATTCGAATCAAAAGTTAAAAATTCCAAAGACGAAAATGGCGGACGAGAAACAGACAACAAAATATTAGAAAAACTACATAATAAGACGGAAAAATAAATAAAAATGAGTTGTACAGGGATTTTTGCGATTGCTGGATCCAAATCAACAATCAAAATTTCAAGAAAGAAAATGGCGGACGAGATACAGACATAAAAATTTCAACAAGTCTCATGGCCGTTTGCACCAATAGAAGCATAAGCTTAGAATAGCTTTGGCGAGTTTAAAATGTAAGGGTCGCTTAGTTAAAGTTCAGTTGCACCAATGTTTTTACTCTGCTTTTTAGCTAAGTGCTTAATACATTTATCAACCTCGCTATTTGAGTTGAGTTATATTTATTTCCCTATGGTTTTTAGTGACTTTTCGTTTTTGTGGTTTGAAATAACGTATTGAAAGCAGTTAAAAGTCAATTATTTGAGAATCGAAGGATTTTATTCTTGTTGTTTAAATAAGAAAATTGTTTATAATGGAAAACACAGTAAAAAATAAGAAAATCAGATCGGAGTATTATTCAGTTCGGGAAAAATAATTACTGATATACTTAGCTGCAAAATACAAAAAGGTTATTGAAAATGAAAAAACTGATGGCCTGTCTGGGCTTTCAAATTGTCCGGATACTCTAGCATTTCTACGAGTGGTAAAACAGTTGGCTTGGTCAAGCGATACCTTTGGAAAAAGGTTTTTTCATCCAATTCTTCATAATAGTTTTTACGGTGGTACCGTATTCTTGGAAATCCATTTCCAAGAATATCCAATACTTGTAAATCATCCTCCATGAACATGAAAAAAAATAAAAAAGAAACGGGAACAGAAAAACCATTGACATATATGTCAAAGAAAACACAAGAATGTTAGGTGAGAAATTCCCACTTTGAGGATAAGAAGAATAAGCGAGAGATTTTCTAAGCTTAGCTAGGTGCAGTTTAAAATGACCAGTTGTTCATGGTGCAAAACAAAACTTTCTCAAAGCGCCACTTAACTTTGAGTCTACTTAAATATCAATTGGTGCAAACGGCTATCAATCGCGTAAAATTACGATTCTCAGTACAAAATTTCATATAAAACTGGCAGACAGCACCTGTCAGATCTAAAAATTTGTTACATTCTTTATGACAATTATATCTATTAATTAAAATACTTCTCCGCACTCCATTCGGCGCAATTTCTTACTTACGCTAATTTTTTTTCGCAAAATTATTGTTTAAGCAAATTGAATATTACAATATAATTGATTGTAGTAGAATTCATTTTCCAGAATTGAAATCGTTTAATTTGTCTCGTTTTGGCGTCACTTCAAAGGCAAGTGTTATGCCCTCTTTCTCGTACGGGCAACGACAGAAACCTGCGAAGCTCGACTATTGAGTACATCAGGGCTGCAGATGCACTTACCTGACCTACCTGAAGTAATATTTCGAAGCATCGGGGAAGCCAACCCAACCCAAGATTGGGAGAAGAAAAACTGGAGTTTGCGGGAGATGTGAAGTGGAGGATGATGTGGGACATGTGTTTAGATGTTGGAAGAAAGAGGAGTTCTGAAGAAGTTAGAAAATAAACTGGGAGAGGCGGTGTATTGAAAAAATATGGTGGATATTATGGAATGGATGGAGATAAGTTGCGTAGTAGAGAGCATGATTGGGAGAAGAGAAGGACTCGATATGGCATGTGAGAAATAGAAGTGATAGAAGAGAGAAGATGACGGAGAGTGTGTGAGGAACCGCCACCCGCCATAAGTGTGCTATGGTAGTGATTTTTAGGCGGGACTAATGGCGAGTTTGAGGTGGGTTTGGTTGGTAGGCATTCCCGTGTCCAACACTGTCTGGGTACTGCCTAAGGACCCATTCGAACATGAGTTTCCCATCTTGGCCCTCAAAAAAATCCCAATTCATCAAAAGTGCAACTTTAAACATTTTTTGGGGGGTGTGCGAACCTGAAGTCGAGTCGGCTACATAGTGGAACGGTACCATCAAGAGTACCTACGTAAAACCTAAAGGCTGGGGGTGACAAGCTAATCAATTGAATATATCGTACATTATGTATACCCAGTTCCTTCCGACTCATTCTGTATGAACAGGATAGAAAGTAACATGCAACACTTCTGCCTACATCAGCACAACCACATGCCATCCTAGGAATTGGTATCTTATCAAGTCAACGTAACTAGTTACTTTTCTATTATAAAATTATCATTCTTTGTTTAGTCCTCTGACAGTAAATTCCTATTAAAAAGATAATTTTTGAATTGAAATACATAATTAGAATGAATATTTGAGTTGAGGCGTATGTAAGAATGACTTCTGTTTATTTTTGTTCTTTTTTCACTATTGGTCATGACATAGCATATTCAAATCACATACACCGTTTTTCATTCCATAGTACAAAAAATATGCTTGCCATAAAGATACGAGAACTGACGCAGAATTGTTATCATTCGCGAGTTCCTAGCAAAAAAAACATTAGGTAGAAGTTTAAGCATACGTTTTTGGTATTATTACAAAGAAAGTTCTAAAATTTGAATGTTTTCTGAAATAATTTGATTTAGTGAGTGAAGTACGAAATATTTTCAATTGAAAAAAATAGAAATTGTGATATACTCTTGAAGATTCGGAAATAATTGTCTCCATAATTCTGTGAAATCTGGCATTACGAATATTTGACATCACTATTATTCTAGTTAATTTATACAAACATCTATCTTAGTTGAAATTAATTTAAGATGGTGAATTGTAGTCGTTATAAATTAGTTCTTCAATTACACACTATGAACAAAACTTGTTGGGAATTACCTTGGGAAGTTTATCTTTCTAAGTAGCGGTGTCGAGTTAATTTCATTAAGTAACAGTGAAATTTTACGACGACGAAATCGAGTTAAAAGATGTTTTATTTGGGGTATGAGGAAAAATTGGATGGTGAAAAAACTGAATAGAGACCTGGAATTTAAATGGAGTACTTTACTGAAATGTTGGCTGAATATTCACTTTTATTCTTGTTCGATTTTTCAAGCTGAAACAAAATTATCATGCGACCTGAAAGATCTATTGTGCCCCCTTAATTCCACTTAGTTTCTGAGGAGAGTCTCAGAAACTGTTAGCTCCTTTAGTCCTATTTCCCAGAGGAATTTTAGGATGTCTGAAGGCTCCAACTTAGGTAAATGTTCCTCTTCTATCCAGTAATCTCCCAGGTGCTGTGCTCTAGGATTCTGAAGTGCTGTGCAGTTGAAAGGTATGTGTATGGAGGTTTCTTCTTCTATGCCACAAAATCTGCATTCTTTTTCCTCCACTATTTTGAGCTTTTTCAGGTGCCCATTCAGGCGACAATGTCCCGTTAGGATCCCTGTCAAAACTCTTAGCGCAGTTTTACTTTGACTTATGCATTCATTTGATCTCAACAAGTTGTAGTCACCAGAAGAGTCTTTGATTGTATAAGCCTTACTTGATCTTTCCAATGATCAGATCTTCTCGTTTTCTCGGCTTCACCCATTTCTTCCAATATTACATTGGAGCTGATATGCATAAGGGTCCCAGAAAGGTATTTCAGTCCCCCTCTTCGGTAGTTCTTGGAATCCATGATAATGTGACTATATTGCTCTCGCCCAGTTCATTGAGTTGGTCTAGGCATTCCCTAACCATTTTGGGACTGTTTACAAGAGAGCTCAGTGCTTTAATAGCTGCTTGGCTATCCGACATTGTGATAATCCTTTGTCTTCTGTACCCTTTATGAATTCAAACAACGCACAGCTTAGTACACATGTGAAACCAATACCGGTAGTCATTCCAGAATCATTCGCTTGTTGGAATGAGCAGTGATAACTGATAACATGTTCGCAACAATTAACTACAACTAACCATACCATATACGGACATCTTCAAAGAAGGAATAAGGACGATCCAATAAGGAGAATATCTGCAAACTCCAGACCTTGGGGACGTCCCAAACTTAGATGAGAGACATCAGGTGATTGATGACCTGAAGAAAATAGAAATCCGTGACTGCGGTAGTTTAATAAAGGATGGGAGAGAATGGAAAAAATTACAAAGTTGGCAAACTCCCACCGCATGTTGTAGAAAGCAGAAGATAACACACGGATTGATCGACTGTACAAAAGGGATCGAAAGGGCTCGCAAAAAGCAGCCTATATTCCGACACAGGAGTGCAGGCTTATATACATACAACAACGATACAGCAACGATACGTACTACGTACGTACCAGGTACGTAACTCTTGGCCGGACGTCGCGTCCCAGTTACGTACATGTATGTACATTGCACTCCAGGTGCGTACTATATGGGACCAATGATGGCTGTAAAATGGACATACTATGGACGTACCATGGACATACCATGGACGTACCATGTACATACATTTTTTCTACCTGTATTTTGTATTTAATTACATTTTAGAAAAAAAAAACTAATTGTGAATTTAAAAAACCTTTATTGAAAAATATAGATACTTTAATTAGCTACATGGGTGAAGAGAAAAAGTGAAAAACGAGGATACAAAAATAAAAAAAATCAGGGGAAATCTTCAGCCACCTGACAAACTTCAACTCGTGAAACTAGTACCACCTAAAAACAAAAAACCAAAAATACAGCTAAACACATTTATTCTTGTGCTTGTTTACTTTAAAATGTAATGATATAGATAAAAAAAAATTTTGTTTTTGGGAACTTACATTCTTCTGCTTCCTTCACCCGATATCCTAACGTACCACTAACAAAACAGCAAAGCCAATATCAACGGGAGATAAATTTAACAAAGTATCGTCAGTAGAAGGATATATCTGACAGATCCGTTTTTTTAAAAGTCAATAGTGTCAATATAACCTATAAAAATAATGAAAAGATTTTGTTCTCACTCACTATTTCAATATAATCAATAAATCGGATATCAAATTAAACGGTCATGGGTTCGATACCGACCGGCGACGTTTCATTTTTTTAAATATCTACAAATAGAAATATCCAAAAGAACTCTCGAACTCAGCCATTTTTTGGATTCTCTTAGCCTATAAGAGGAAATTAATTGGAAAATTGTCAAAAATTCATTAATATGTCGTCACGGCACGAGGCTCTAAATATTATATAGTCTACATTTACCGCTTTCTCTTTTAAAATAAATTGTTTGGCGAAGTCCATTGTACACACGGATTACTTTTCGCAGATACGTTAATCGTAAATTTAAAAAAATACTTATGATATCTACCCACATCATATTGTGGACGTAGGTACTATGTACGTCCAATGTACATTCGTTGCACATAAAATGTACGTTCCTTGTACGTATCGCTGTGTACGTACATGTACGTACAATTTGGTACGTACATTGTACGTCCCATTTTGATCCCGGTACGTACCGACGTGAAATGGACAATGTACGACCCTGGTACGAAGAGTGCTGTATGGGTACCGTATCTAGCTGAACGGGAAAGGGTTGATGTGGTACACAGACGGATCTGAGACTGACATAGGAAAAGTAGGTGTCGTCCAAGGTGCTTTACCCAGGTGCAGTATCCACCTATCGTTGGAGAAGTTTGCATATATATTGCAGTCAGGAATCGAAAGGGGGTATGGACGCCAAAAGTTCCTTATACTATTACATAGTCATGCAGCACTAGAATCTTCAGTATGTTTCCAGATCAGATCAAACTGGTATGGGAGTGCCTGCAAAAACTATTAACCCATGATAGAATAACTCTTTAGTGGTCCTAGGGCAAAAGGATATTGTAGGCAATGAAAAGCTAGGGTGTCATACAGCATTCACTGGTCCTGAATCAGTATTTAGGATATTAAAAACTGCTGCATATGGTTGTACTTCTTGGTGGATTCAAACCAAACATCAGTTGAACTGAGGACACGTGCAGCAACATCAGGAACACAGCAAACTCCTGGTCAAAAAACCTTCGGAGAAGCAGAGTAGCGAATTACTGAACCTCAATAGGGACCAGATAAGGACAATGGCGGGTTAAGACACCGGTGACTGTCCCCTTAAGAAGCACTTGCATAAAATCGGCATATATAGGGGGAAACCTAACTGTTACTACTGTTAGTGAATGGGAGAGCAGGAAGCAGCCTCTCATATCATCTTCGAATGTGTAGCATTGTTTCATTGGACAGAGCATCCAAGGGTCCTTCTCCAAAAAGACCTATTGAAACGACTATTGAGGCTGATAGGAGTTCTGTTCCCTTCATATTAACGGCCAACCAAGAGCACAAAAAGCCTAAAGGCTGAAGTGCCAAGGACTCCACGCCTCTGACTTAGCTATAATCATATTTTAATTTTTTTGTTGTATAATCAGTCAATAAATTTTTCAGATAAGAGTGAAATATCGCGTCAACTTTGTAAAACTGTATAACGTGAAATAATATCTGTAACGCCCATGGAAGTTACTCACAAACAAATTCATGAAAATGGTAATTTCATTAAAGGGGTGGAAAAAAAAAACCAGGAAACTCTAGTAGACAGCTACCGACGGGTGAGCGTCCAGCGTCGTATTATTCGATGGAATTTGCATATTAACTGATGTCATTACTTAATGGAACTCCGCCTTAGATTAAAGAAATCCTTCGTGATGGTCAGTTACCACATTCATTATCTATTCTCGAAAAATGATGATTACTTTTGAATCCTCAGTGAAAATTTCACGCAAAAAATTATAAAATTTACATAAAACGGTATATTTCATTCCGAGTCCAGAAAATACGCTTTTCCTGTTCGAGCGCTACAGTTTCCCAGCAATTTTACAATTTCATTTTCGTGAAGATTAATTTACATGTGGAAGTTCTATATCATAGGCGTGCGAGAAAAGTTTTAACGAAGGTTAATATATTTGTAAAACTATCACTTACCATAGGCGTACGATAAAATTTGTAGAAAGGGTAATTTCATTTGAAAAATTTCCATGTACAATCGGCGTAAGGTGAAAAAGGGGTTGAGTTGTTTGTGAAAATATAGGTGTACTTACTATGAAATTATCTTGGAGGGGTTGTAGAAATTTCCTTCTATCATGGGCATGCGATAACATTTCCATGTAGTGATTATATATTTGATGCGTACGACAAAATTTTGGGAGGGATTTATATAGTTTCAAGAACTTCACAATAAAATTTTCATTAGGGGTTGAATTTTCTCAAGATATCCTATTACATGGAACGTTTTATCCGTATTGAATCATTAATAATAATGATAATAATAATAATAACGTTTATTCATAAATTTAACAAAATACAGTGATAAAATACAAATAAAATTGAATAAACATCTAGACATCCACAGAAGTATTGTACATACATGTATGTGGTGAATATTGGCTGGTGTGTCAAAATTTAAAAAAACAATATAAATCCATTTTTACATGATTGTATTTCAGACATACATTTCGTATATGAGTTTACTATTTTCTGTTTTTGGTTCAGCATTCTATCATTTTGTGTATTTTTGTTTTGTCTGTTTCTTTAACAAATGTTACTAATTGGGTTTTGAAGCGTTTAAAAACAGTTTCATCGATAATTCTCTGTGGTAGTTCCCCGAATAATCCAGGTGCTAAATAGGAGTAACCTTTTTGACCTATTATCTTAAGAGCTGTTGGTATCCAGTATTGATTATTCGATCTTGTCGCGTATCTATGATTGTGAGTGGTAAGTTTGTATTTATTTTTATATTGATGGCATCCTATCTGAATAATGTATAATTGTCTAACACCTAATATTTGTGTTTCAGTATAGAGTAGTGAGCTTGAATATCTTGTAGGTTTGTTAAGAATCATTCGGAGGAATCGCCTTTGAGACACTTCGAGGCCATTTAGATAGTTCCTTGAAACCCCTCCCCAGCCAATAATGCCATAATTGAGGTGTGACTCAACCAAACTGTGGTACAGTATTGTTTTACACTTAAAGCTTAAAAATTGGCTTACTTGCTTAAATCCAAATAGGATACTCCGAAGATTTTTTTATTGAAAAATCTTGTTGGATATTGAGATTGTATTTTGGCAGAGACGTTTCATGACTACTGAAGGGTAAATATACAGTTTTGTCAAAGTTTATTGAGAGAAATCTGCTGTCGAACCAGTCTTTGAGCTTCCCAAGATCATTTTCAATATTTATTTCGAGATTATACCAGTCATCATGTTTGTAATAAATCACAGTATCGTCCGCGAAGCTGATTATTTTTCTTCAGATAAAGTGAATATCTACTTTTTTTTTAATGACCCATGATAATGGTGATTGCTTATTGAAACTGGCTGCAATACTCCCTGGTGGGGTAAGTTATAATTTTGCGTATAGTTTAGAGTTTCATTAAACTAAATATTTGGAATATGGATGAACTCTTGAACTATTCAAATCATCGTCTTAACCATAACCTCCACCTACCTCAAATGCGTTCAACCGAGATACTAAAATCCGTGAACAAATGTTTTAGTTCACAATGTAAATATGTACATATACGCGTTTACAACACGAACGGAAGTTTTGTCGTTATTTTCTTTGTATCTGTTCTCTACCTAAAGCTATTGTCAGTTTTTTTCTGTGTTACAATTTCATAAAATGATGTCGCTGGGAGATGTCGACAGCTACATTATTGCATTACGTGAACTTTCTTTTGAAATACAAATTTCATCGTTGACATTTGAAATCAAAGGGTGAAATTATGATACACTATAATCAATTTCGTATATTTGAAATTATGAGGAACCTTTTAATAATTGTCGTTTTAAAGTAATAGGAAGGTTTTTTGTAATTGCTTTCGTGTTTCCAGATTAGATTTGAAATGTGTACCAATAAAATTCCAATTATGGATTGTAAGCAAAAATACTCTCCCTCAGATAGCACCGGTCGTCCCATGGACGTTTATTTAAGTACATTGGTCCATGGACTGATAATGGATGTACTATGTACATTCAAGAATGTACATGCTTTGTACGACTGCTAGTGGACGTCGGTGCGTTGTTTATTTCAAGCACATGTATTTTCAAGTGATATATAAATGAAATCTTTGACATTTGTTGGTTAAAAACATTTTCCCTACCTTCATGATTTCAGTACTCGCAAGAATGGTTTAAACAGTAATTTCACTACGAACGAAATGGAACAGAGAACTGATAGTAATCGAAAGTTCAGAATCAGTACTTTCAGATGGTTGGAACGAGTTTTTTAGACGACGCCATCTGAAAGTTGCTTGTTCAGTATTCATTTACATACCGAAAGTTGCGTTTTGAGTGTTCCATGTAGTGAAAGTGACAGTGCCGTACTGCAAAACACTTTCGGGATGCTCTGGTAGAGATATAATCCAATAAATATTAATAATTTTCCTGGAGGTACAATCAACATTACTTTTCGAAAATAATAAAAAAATTAATATTGACATTGCAAATATCATTAAGTACATCATATAGTTCAATAAATAAAATGTTTATAATTCTCTATTATTGATTTCCTTTTCTCAGTATTATTGAAAAAGTTTTGGATCTTACGCGTCATGTAAAAACACGTAGACACAGGTAGACAAATGATATTTCAAGGGGATACTGTACCACAGCATAATTAATATACCACACAATATTCGTGGGTGTACTGAGATCATACGGTTTGACGTCAAGAGATAAGATTATAAGTACCTTTGTTATCAAAATGACCGTAAAATAGTGTAGAGGGTTGTAAGTACGCTAAACTGTAGAATAATGAGCACTTCAAATTGAACATAATCATCCCATTCAGGGGAACAGGTGATTTTGAGAAACCATCTAGTTCACCTATGGTTCCAGAGCAATCCATGTAACAGGGGCTGGCAAAAATTTGTTTAAGAAGAGAATGTTTTTTGCCCTAGTTCTTGAACGTATGTGTTTTGAGCAGAGACGATTGAAGCTATTTATAAAAACATCAGTGAATGTATGGGACGAAAATTAAAATATTCACAAACAGCCAGCTTTTGCTTGAATCTTTCAACAATCTAACTACTACGTCTGTCTGTGGGTGATTTCACAAGGATATTCCTGAAATTTGATAAAAATGTTACCTTTCAGTACACTCTTTCCAATGTTGTCTAGTTAACAGCATTACTTTGTATCCATATCGAGAGTCTGGAATTAGGCCTTTTTTTCACACACAAACAAGTCAAAACTGGGATGTATAATATTCATCGTGTACCCAGTGAAGGTTCTGAAAAAAATCTTACAAACACACATCTACGCATCCTAAAGCAATTTTTTCACCTGTTCCAGAAAGCGAACAACAGCGAAAAACAAATCCAACTCTCGAAATTAGATTTCTCAGCCTCGGGATCATATTCCTGTGTCGTTTCTATGGATACACCAATTTTCACCAAGGACTCCGACATGAAAGATCTAACAGTCATAGGTGAGTTTACATAACTTTTTTATAATATTATCTCTCATTTATTTGATATAAAAATCATTGTATCCTCCTCATTCACAAGACGCGACACCACTCGGCAAGTTGGAAATGGAGTTTTATCTAAACAGCAGACTTCCCAATTGTAATCTCATCAGTATTGAAGACGAAAAGATGAAAATGAGCGATCAACAATATAATTTTAGTAATACAATAAAAATGGTCGATCGGTGCTCTCAAAGACGAAATTTCTGTTATAAAAATGCATGGTCGAGATGATAGCAAATTTCCAATAAAATCATATCCATCCATTCACCTGTTCAAGACGTACTTGAAATTCTTTTGTGAGTTAAAGCCCTCTTGGTTTCTCTCGTGGGATTTCCTTTGCGACAACAGAGCCGCACTACGGCAATTTCTTATAAATAGAATGGCCATAATGTCGACATTCTTCATTAAACATTTCTTAGTCTTTTCTTGTCTTTGAATGGTTATTGCGTGATTTGTAAATAACAAACTTTCTGTTTATCGGAAATGCTCCCAATTTCCGTTATATAAATTGAATCTGTCGATTCAAGCAAATTCCAATTTCCCGTTCCTACAGATTTGTTTTATTGAGCCCAGTATGTAGGGATTCGAAAAAGCAAGATCTATTGAAATGTGGGAATATACTTTTCTGCAAAGTACCTAAGTTCCATGGAAATGATTTTTTTCGTTTCAAAGATATTGACATGGTTATATATTTTGGACAACCTTTTAAACATACATGCATACAATACTATCTAGGTAACCAGGTACCAAGTAACCCCCTACATCACGCGTCTAGTACGGCTGTCGGACGAAGGTATTCAGTGCCTGGGGTATGCGGACGATCTTGCTATCGTCATAAGAAGACGGTTTCCGAACACAATATCAGAGCACACCCAAATGGCGCTAAATATAGTTAGTGGCTGGTGTGAGGAAGAAGAGCTGGGAGTAAGCCCCCACAAAACTACACTAGTACCGTTTACAAAAAACAGCAAATTTCAAGCCGCAAATTAACGGATTTGCGAAAAAAGTTTAATACCCAAAGTAATCTTCGACCAGAGGCTTGCATGGAATTCTCGCATCGAAAACCCACACAAAAGGTCAGAATCACTCTTAGAAGGTGCAGGCAAATGTGTGGAAAGAATTGGGGATTAAATCCCAGCATGACTAAATGGTTAAATACACAGGTTGTGAGGCCAATGATAACCCATGGATCAGTTGTCAGAGGCAGCTCCAAGTGGTATAAGAGGCAAGCTTGCTCGAGTATAACACAGAACATGAAAATGGCTCCAATTGTAGCTCTGGAAATAATACTAAACCTACAACCACTGCATATCTTCATTTAGGGAAATGCAAGATCTGTTAGTTACAGATTATTCCAGGGACCTCCCGCGATAAGTCAAGGACACGGACAAGCTATTTGAAGGAATGAACGCATGTCCAATACTGGAAGTGCCAATGGATCAGATTGCCCCACAATATGGGTTTGGGAATGGAAACACAGTTTCCATTCCAGATAGAAAGGACAGGGTTGCAGGGCCTCGTATAACAGCACATCTCAACTGATACACTGATGGCTCCAAAACAAACTGTGAAATAGGTATGAGGATCACAATCTCTCAAAGCCTAGGAAAGCATGCCATTGTCTTTAAGGCAAAGGTAATGGCAGTGCAATGCTCTGCAGAAGAGTTGATGAGACGGGAGGTGGATAGCCAAATAATCGTCATCCACTCAGACAGTCAAGCACTGAAGGCGATAAACTCATATCGGACAAAGTCAAATCTGGTGGATGTGTCGCAAGGCCCTCAACAGACTAGGTGGTCATAATAGAGTGACTCTAGCCTGGGTGCCAGGTCACCGAGATAAAAAGACCAATGAATCAGCCAAGCAGGGAGCAACAGAGGTTATGATAGGGCCAGAACCTTCCTGTGGAATTGCTAGATGCCTAACTATGAAGAGCATCCACAAATGGATAAGCAACTAGGTGTTGCGCTGGTTTTATGAAGCCCCAGGACAAAGGCACGCTAAATTATTCCCTAAAAGCCCTTCGGCCAAACTGTCACACGACCTACTATGTCAAAGGATGATGGTGGGAATGCTGACCGGACATTGTAGGATGAGGCAACATATGCACAGAATTGGCCTAGCAGATGACATCCTGAATAGGTTCTGCCAGAAAAAAGACGAAACCGCATATCACATACTCTGTGAGTGCGAAGTCCTAGCGAGGGTGCGGTTTCACATACTTGGAGAAGAAAAACCAAGGGCAGAGAAGCTACCCAAGGGAAGCGGTATCCAGGCTTATGGGTCTAATGAAAAGAATAGAACTGGATATCGAGCACCAAGTATAGGGAGGACCACAATAGATCTGCAAAGGTCACAGAGGAATAGGAAAAACAGCCACTCCAATTTGAATCTATACACTAAGCACTTCAGTGATTCCTTGATTTTTTTAAGTCCATAGTCCCCCAAACTCATTCGGCCACGCCAATTACATAAATATGGCTCAGATACTCTAAAGCTTTGTCCAATACCAGCTAATCTATGTCCACTTACTCCTACTTCAACAAAAGCTACTTTTATTACTGATCAATTTAATTCATTTTTAATAACCAGCATGGCTAAATACGGTGCTGTTTTTCCATTTTCCTTTTTTTATCGATAGCTTTTTAGCGTTTTGTGCTTTCTTCGACTGGTTATTAAATTTAGGTTTTATTTCGGTCTTATTGTAAGGTTTTGGCAGCATGTAAATCCTTATCGCTTTTATATACGTTGACAGCAATGTTTTTGATGGATAGAATGAAAATTGGACCTTTGTCACTTTTCCAGACGTTTCACCTACAAGCTGAAGCGTCCCATTTATATCAAAATAACATTCATCAAACGGGCTTGAGGATTTTTTCAATAATGACATATTTTGAAATACAGCGAAAGAATATTGAAATTTTCATATCTCTATTAAGCCTTTTTTCCGATTATAAAATCACTGTTTAAATTTTTATAACTAATATTTAATTGCTTTTGATCGGAATAGAAAATAGGATAAAATAAAAATCTTTCCGATTTGGGAAATAAATCACTAACTGGTACGTAATTTTTCATGAGTCTATGGAATAGGATAGCGAAACCTTTGAAAAATTAATGTTTCAGATCTTATTCAGCTCTTTTAGTTTATTTAGTTTGATACATCTCGAGATTTAAAAGTTTCTTGCTACGATGTTTCAAAAATTTTTCTCTTTTAACGCATCGTTAGACTTCCAACTTTACGCTACATAAAATAATCCTTGTCTTTTATAAACAAACCTTTTCAATTTTCAAATGGCCAGAAAAATTTACTCGGGCAAATTTCCAAGTGCAAAACTTATCTTAATTTGTCTTATTATATGTCAGAGAATTTATCTTTTGTAGAACCACAAGACTCCGATCCAAAAATAACTTTTAATAAGAATACCTATGAAATAGGAGAAGTATTAGAAGCGAACTGCACCACCGCCTCTTCGAGACCGCCACCGCATATCACATGGTTAATTAATAATGAAAAGGTAAGTTTTCTGCATTTTAATTTCTCAGAGTGGAAACTTTTCAATAATTTTCATCTAAAAACTTTTGTTATACACTGTGGAACAGATGAATTGAATAATTTCGATGAAATATAAACGAGGACGAGCTAGGGTGAACGCTTGGACATGTCGATTTGTATTTGTAAAAAATTCATAGTGTGTGTCATGTGACAGTGACCAATGAAAAATTCCATTCATTCCTTGAGTAATAAATAAATCTTAGATGAATATTTATATCAAAGGACCCCGCACCATTTTATAGGTAATCCTGATTCTCGAACGATTTTCGATTTTTTTTATATATTGTAGTCTTAATGACAGAACCACAAATATACTTTATATCGTGAATGCGAATGTCGGGCTTGTTCCGAGCCACCGGATTTTTCATGAAGTATCTACTACTAGAGATGGATGCGTGGGATCAAGAAAATGTTGAAAAGTCTTTTGGGGCCCACTCGTGAGGA
>CAJUYH010002820.1:0-36982 GCA_910591685.1 Galerucella tenella
CGAAGGATTTGAAAAAGGTTTGGACAGTTAATAATGCAACATCTCAACTATCATATAAAACGAACTTTTAAAAACTACTCACATTTTACTCTTCTGAGGGCTCAGAACTGATGAAACCTCCGCTTGAAGATATAGTGGGCGTAATAATTACTTTCTGGTTCCCGGAAAAAAAGGAATATCCCTGAATACGCTCACTTTTGGTCTCATCAATATAAAAATTATAAACTCGAGTTATCCGGCCATCATAAAGAAAATGCTCTTGTAACAAATCACCGCTTCCATGATTGTTTCTTAAAATAAGGCAGTGGTGGAACCGATGACTGTTAATGTCTTTATTTGTGTAGATTTGACAACCGTCTTGGACAGTGGAATGAACAACCAGATGCATATCCGTACCAAGATTTTCACTTGATTTACCTAATAAAACGAACCAAGTATTCACACGACATTAATTAAAACAAAAAAATACAACTTACATCTAATACAATTTTATAACGGAAAAGGAAAGAAAAGATAACTATACCCTCTCCTTGACGATCCAGATATAAAAAGCGAAACAAAAGGATTTTGGCGTTCAACAGTAACAAAAATGGGTGAGAATAACTCAAATCTTTTCACAACCATTTCACTGTAAAGGGTGTCCCAAATTGGTGTGTTTGCAGGGTATCTCGTATACTGGAAGAAATAGAAGAAACGCAGTTAAAATGTTATGGCTTCCTTTTTTTTTAAAGTAATGATAGCCTAATTAAATCATTAGTAACCACCTGCAGCTGGAAGATACAGGGCGATTATATAAATATATACAATAAATAAATAAAAAATATATAAATAAACTATTTATGGATGTTATCAGGTGAAACACCTTTAAAAAATTGAACACTCAGTAACGAAATTTAACATTTTATTATAAGAATACTGATGTGTGACAATTTTATTTATCAAAATTATAATCAATAAAAAATAAAATCAGATTTAAAAAAACAATAATAATAATAATAATAATAATAAAGGTCATTTATTTTTTTCCTCATCATAACATTTACAATAAGATAGTAAAAGTAAAAAAAGAGTAAGAGCGAGAGAAAAAAAACGCATCGAAGATCAGGTGACTACCACACCAAATTGATATGGCAGTCTCTGTTTTTCATCTTAGGCGTTGAGTGATTCAAAGAATAATTAAAGATATTATAACATAGTTCTAACAAAATTCGATACAAATAAAAATGATAATAATAATAGGTAACAGAATTCAAAAGACAATAACAATACTGATAATAATAAACAATAACAATAAAAACAAAGAAAAGATACAAACATCATATCATAGAAATACAAAAAATAAATACTACATACCAATGTTCATACGTTGGTCGCGAAACAAAACTGATTTCAGAGCAATTTTGAATGATTTAATCGATTTTTTTTGTTTGACAAGTTCAGGCAGTTCGTTGTAAATTTTTGCAATTTGAAATGTAAAAGAAGTTTTGTACTGTTCAGTTCGACGACGAGGGACAATTAATCTATAGTTGAAACGGGTATTACGGTTATGAATATATAAAAGGGAGGAAACTTTATTCAATAAATATGATGGTTGTCGAGTTTTAATAATTCTATGGAATAAGCAAGCCGAATGAAGATATCGTCTCTTGACCATACTGAGCCATTTGACTGTATTGAGTTTGTGGGAAATTCTCTGACGTCTTCTGATACCACAGACCAGCCTCAAGCAACAGTTTTGCACTACTTGAATTCTCCTAACGGTAGCTACATTTAAGCAAGGCCCATAAATAACATCACCGTAGTCGAATTTAGCTAGTACAAGCGCATCACACAAAACTTTTTTTGCATTGAATGACAGATACTGTCGACTTTGAAATATCTTTTTAATATTGAAGTAGGCATTTTTATGCAATTGTTGATGTTTTTCATATTTCAATTCAATAAACTCATGAAACAACAAGAAACATTGTAACAACTAATCTATAGCTGATTTTATTAAAATGTAACAATTACATTAAATGTTCAAAATGTTCTCCGTTTTGTTGTAATAATAATTGACACCTTTTTCTCACTGATCTCACACAATTGAGAATGTGCACTGGATTTATTTTTTCAAATGCGGCATGAATATTTTGTGATAAATTTTCCCTACTCTCGAAAATAGTCTTTTGAATATTATTTCTTGAAAATCCTCAAATAAAAAAATTAGGAGAAATTACTTCCGGAGAACGAGGGGGCCACCTAACCGATCCATAAGTACCAATCCACCGATTAGGTGAAAGGTTTTATAAGTAAAATTGTCACACATCAGTATCCTTATTAAAATTTTAAATTTCGTTACTGAGTGCTCAATTTTTTAAGTGTTTTTCATCTGATAACATCCATAAATGGTTTATTTGCACTGTAGCCCCAACCATTGAGAATAGATATATATTAATATGTTATATTAGGTGAATAGGAAAGGAATAAGGAAACGAAAAACGTCAAAATCTACAGGGTGTCCCATTTAAAACAGCATAAGTTTGCATTATATTTCCTTAGTGAGCACCCTAACAAAAAAAATCTGTGCGCCACTGAACTTTTTAATATTTTATCCATCAAAAGTCCCCAAAACGTTTTTTATATTGCTCTTTACTGAGAAGTTATAGTACCTTGTGGTTTTCGACAGTTTTCAATAATCGCCCTGAATCTTCCAACTGCAGGGAGTTACCAAGGATTTAATTAGGCTATTGTTACTTAAACGAAAAATGAAGTAATAACTGCTTTTTTTCTATCTCTTCTACGAGATACCCTCTGCAAAACACACCAATTTGGGACACCATGTACTGACATATTTTTCAGATTCTACAGAAAATACTGTCAAGAGTCAAGTTTATGAAACATATAAAATAGGTGAATTAGCTTAGATTTTTTAGAACAGGGAGCTTGTTATTTTACAGGGTCCATCCCCGAACCCTACAGGGGATATTGGGCCTTGTGACGTACCCGGGGTACTACCACTGATACAGCCCACACCCGGGAGCACCGGTGGTGGTGGTGTGTGCTTTTAGGCACAGTATTGTATAAAATACTCAAAGCATTAATAGTGCATTGAAATAATTGTTCAACAGACCAAGTGGAATTCGAGGTTAAGTATTGTATTATTTCTCGAAACAGTTTATACATTGAAATTTTGAGTTACAGCCGAAATTAAGAAAAAGAAGATGATTTTAATATGTTTTTCAATAAAACTTTTTTTACCAATCCTAGATCCTTTTTTCCCGGCCAAGAAAACTAGTATGAGCTCCAAAGTTGCTCCGGCTGTTAAGTATAAACATGTCTAGATCATTAATAATTATTTAACCAACAGGTTTATTAATGAGGGCCATTAACAATCGAGTTAATGCTTGAGATTGTTAATTGCCCTTTTAATACTCGTGTTAGTTACAAAGCTTTTCCGTCGACTGTATCAGTTGTATTCGTTTTTCTCAGTATTTAAAACTGGAAATATTTATTTGATTCAAAGGTGAGTACTGTCAAAAATAAATAATGACATTGAAATGTCACAGAGATGGTCGCTGGTTCGAATGTCACTGTTTCATTTTTCTTAAATTCTTTTTTGGATATCTTAACACTGATAATTATAATTATTTTGTGGAATAATAAAATAAAACGATAGGTAAGTCAAAAACTAGAAGTATTCTATACTAGGATTTATTTTTTGAAGACGTCATTGTATGTTTGGTTGCCTACACCACAAATGTGCGTTGGGTTGCCTGCAGAAAATCGTTGAGTAATGTAGGTAAATCATGCATTAATGGGGGGTCATTAATGTATGATTTTGTCTTATTTTGAGAACGTTTTTAACATAAAAAAATATAATCCCTTCAAAACAGAAATTTTTATATAACTGACACTAGTTACCCATCCTGAAATTAATGCCAAAAAAAATGAAATTTTCAAGAATTTAATTCAACTCTCAATTAATACATTAAATTTTTCGTTACAGTCTGAATAAAAAGAAGAAAATTCATCACGTATGCTTTTTAATAAAACCTTTTTACCAATCCTACATCCTCTTTTTCCCGGCTGAGAAAACTAGTGAGCTTAAAGTTGCTTCGGCTGTTACGTACATAAACATGTCTAGATCATTAGAAAAAATAGGTACTTCAAACTAGATATTTTTATATAACTGACACTAGTTACCCATCCTCAAGTCCCCGTACAAAAAAAGAAAATTTTGAGAGCAAACATATTTTTAATTCACCAAATATCAATTTCTAGTTTTAACGATGATCAGTAGCAATCCTTCCAAAATACCATTTGAGAATTTGCTAATAACTAATCTGATACTTTTGGAATGGAAACCATGTAATAAACAGCAGATAAGATACTTTTAGAACATAACATTTTTTCATTCAATCAAAAATTTTCATCATTTTCAATCATTTTTTAATCTCAAGGAAGATCAACAGCAATTGATATTTTCAAACAACAACAAAGTAGTAAGAAGACAATAAAAACATAAAATCAACAACAAATGAACATATGTGAGATATTTTAGATAATTACTAATCTGTTACTTTCAACAAATACTAACAAGACTATAAATCAAAAGGGATTGCCAAGTTCTTTATAACCGCACTCAGTAGTTATGGACCACTCTCTCATTTTATAGAGCATACCGTGGCCCGTGGTTTGATGACGAGATGACTCAATTGGCAGAAGTCCGCTTACTCCAAATTTGTGGTTAATTCTAGGTACTTATAGCAAACGATGAAAAGATCTATAAAATGATAGCTCAAAGTTTATGTTTAATAATACCGTAAAGTGTTAGTTGATAGAACTTCATGATAGTATTTGCGTATCCCGTATTTCACCTTCGATGTATCTGATGGAATTGATGTTATTCATGAACTGGATGAAAATGTATCTATCGTATTATGTAATTTCAATTCGAATGGACGATGAAAATTGGGGTATGAATACATAATTTCATCCTGAATAGCAGAAAAGAAGCTAATGAATAAAAACCTGAAAATCGGACAATCAATTTTCAGCAGAGCACAGCTTGTATCCCCTGGATATTAAAACTTGTTTTGTACCTACCTCTAGATTGGAGGTCAAACAATTTCGAGGTTCGAAATAAAAAAACAATCAGATACAATGCTGGTTTAAGATAAATATTTGTTTGCTTGGTTGGATACACAGAAAAAAATCAAGTAAGGCCTTGCCTATTGTAGTAACGTGAAACACTAATTTAGTTGAACGCCAATGAAACAAAAGTTGCTCAATTTCGCTGATGAAACTATGATGTTGAATGACGTAAAAAAAAGTTAAAGTGAATAATGCAGGTTCTTGCTTAACTAACCAATAAATTTGGAGGTAAACTAAGCCAGTTCGCAAGGCCTTGTTACCTTATTAATATAAAGAAAAGAATTTACGTCTGCAACTGCTTGCCTTGGCTATTGTTAAGTCCTGCAATTGCATGTTAGTCCACAAGTTATAGATTAGTTTTGCCCTTGATATAAAAATAAGTATTTTCAATCTATTTGGGAATTTCTCAGGAGCCCTTTTAATTCCACAATGCATATTCAATAGGTTGATGATTTTTTATGATATGTACCTTCCCTTTTTTTCTGTTTGCTCAATGGAATGAAAGTGAATTGATTGAAAGTTCTCAACAAGATACCATACATGATACAATGTTATGTTACCGGAAATGCTGCAATTATTCTCAACAATGTGCTCAAGCGATTTCTATCTACGAGTATAGTCTTATTTCACAAACCATTATCACTATAATCTTCCACAATTTTCTCCCATAATAAAATATCCCCCCCTTAGATCAAGTGTGTGTGTGTACAGGGTTATTCATTATAAATTACCCACATCCTATCATCGTTATTATTACTTTTAGAAAAAAAAGTCTTAGATAAAAGTTGTTTGGTTACAGCTGAATTTTCTTAATATTCTATCATAAGTTCAGTAGCGTGCGTATTTAAGGGGATACAAAAAGTAATTGTTATTTTTTAAATGGTACACCCTATATATTTTCACATTTTTGGAATGGACTTTTTTTCTGATTTCAAAAATATATAATATGTTACCCCCACCTCGTACGGTTTTTCAGTTATGAAATGTTGTAAATCTGAGTTTTAGTAATTACTGTAAATATGAAAAAGATAATTCATCATGGTAAGCTATGAAAATGACAACTAATATGTTTGATAATTGACATTTTGCATATAAAGAAATTATAATTGTCATTTTCATACCTTACTTTGATAAATTATCTTTTTCATATTTACAGTAATTACTAAAACTCAGATTTTCAACATTTCATAACTGAAAAACGGTACGAGGTAGGGGTAACATATTATATATTTTTGAAATCAGAAAAAAAAGTCCATTCCAAAAATGTGAAAATATACAGGGTGTACCATTTAAAAAATAACAATTACTTTTTGTATCCCCTTAAATACGCACGTTACTGAACATTTGATAGAATTAAGAAACTTCAGCTGTAACCAAACAACTTATATCTAAGACTTTTTTTTCTAAAAGTAATAATAACGATGGTAGGGGGTGGGTAATTTATAATGAATAACCCTGTACATACCTCACTATTCGACCTGTTACTTTTCTTCAAGTAGTCCGCACTAACTTTCAAATATCCTGTATTACAGATTGTGGAGGTAGAACAGTTTAATGCTGAAAACGACTCCTCCAGAGTGCTCCGACTTGTGTTATGCACACTCGATCGGTCTAAGATAAAGAACAAGAGTTAAAATTATTATTTGAGATTAAAGCAACTGATCATTTTCAAGTAAAATTGACTACTTACCAGAACCGTCGTTCTCAGTGGTTCCGCCCAAAAGGGACATGATTCTTGTTGTTCGTGTACATTTTGAGCCAATTTTTTTGGACATGATTGGTTGAAATTAAAACCGTAAATACTCAAGCACGTGCACTATGCCTATGCATCTACCCTCCATACCACACTGGCATCTTAGAATAAATTGGCGCCAAAATAGACAATTGACTCTAATGTGGCGCCCACAAAACCAAAAGCGTACTTTTCGACAGAACTCATTTCTGTGGCATAAAACAATAATCACAGATCTGTGGTGGTAAGAATAAACAAGTACCAGGGTCTAGGTATTCGATTCTTTAATGCACTCTCTGAAGAAATTCAAAACTTGCCTACAAAAATATTTAAAATCAAAATAAAAAGTATGTTGAAGGATATGTGTCTATACAATATTAACGACTATTTTGAAGAAGTTAAACATGTCACCTAAGTATAAATTTTGGAAAATATGTATTAAATCAAATACATAATAATATGATGAATCAAAACTTAAGTACATTATTTTCTCAGAAATTTTAAATAAATCACCTCACCCTGTATTTTATATCACCATACATCTTTTTTCATAAAGCATTTCCCATACCTAAAGTTATCAGTTTTTTGAGATATTTTAATTTTCCTATGTAAACTATTAATTAGGTAGGCAATAGTTTAGATGTAATGTAATTAGGATCTACTTAATTTTGGTGGAGATAGTGTTTTTTGCGTGTTGTTTCTTATTTTCCCATAAATACAATTTTTTTTTATTGGTGAACCATTTTACCTATTTAAAGCACGCCTCAGCGTGTTTAAATCGAACTTTTTAGCACGCGCGTGTTTTAAAGTTACCGTGGCAACATCAACAACTCGAGAAACGAAGTCTAAATCTATGGTCTAAATCATGTCTAAATGTCAATTTTTTTAATATTGATCTGACAGGAGTAGTTTGTAACGTCAAAACTTTTATTCGAACGATATTTAACAATGTCAAATTTATAAATTAAAATGGAAAGTGCCGTTGGTATTGTTTGAAATATTAATATTTCCATTTTTCAAATCTCAGGAAATGGTATTTAAATTAATACTATTGACATTCACAGAACTCAATAAGGTTGAACTTCCATCAAAATACAAATTAGTTTATGTTTTTCTCATTTCCATGACAACGCAAGGTGTACATCATATACGTCACGAATTCAACCATTTGACATTTAGTTGACGTTTCCATCTATGATTTCCATTTCTTGTTGTTGTAGTAGTTATAGACCGGTATTTATAATTTCAAAGTGCACCAATAAAAAAAATATCGTAAAGTATTCGTGGATAACTGGTCTTTAAAACACTTGCTCTATTTCGAGCACTCCGGCTTCGCCGTCGTGCTCCAAAAATCGCGCGTGTTTTAAAGACCTCAATATCCACTTATACCTTAATATACTATTGTAAGCTTTCAACTGTAAACTAACATCTGGTAAACTATTTCATACCTAATTACTACTTTGCTTAGGAAAATGATGATATCTCAAAAACTAATAACTAGATATGGGAAATGTTTAATAAAAATAGAAGTGTGGTGATTATTTTTTTCACTTGTCAAAATCTGACATTTTGGTGGTTTTAACCAATAGCAATACATTATTCTAGCCAATCATTCGGTATTATACTGATAATTCTGCTTCCTCATCGATAATACCTTGTTTACATCGAAACTTCAAAATTTTACTTTGAATTTGTCATTATTGACAACTAAAAGTGCTTCGAAGTTTATTGAAAAATGAACACAAACCGATTGAGTGCCATCACCCAAGAGAATATTGTACATTCAGGTAATACAAAATTTTAAATTGTTGAAAAAAATAATCTTCCCAAATACAACTCGCTCTTCAAATTTTATCACATAATTTTTCATTTTCATCACTCAAACTTGTTTATTTAAGGCAAAAACATTCAAACAAACCGAATTTAGATAAAATCCCTCGTCCTGACGGACTCGTGATTTTATCAATCGGTTTGTTTTCACATTTTTGCCAAATAAACAAGTTTTCGTGGAAAAGAAAAAATTATCGATAAAATTTAAAGCACTCGTGGTATTACCTTTGATAATTTTTTACTGGATATAGTAACCAATCAAATTTCTTAATTTCAAGTCATGTGTCAAATTTCATCCAATCACCGCTGTATTACAGCGATAATACCCTACATGTGGTGTTTTGTTTGGTGTTTATTTTTTATTAAACATTAATTGAACGTCAAACTGACAACTGGATTAAAAATGTCGCGAAGATTAGGTATTGCATCTGACGATTCAAATTTTACCAATTGTACTTTTCACAACTGTAGTTTTAAATAAAAATGAATACTATTTGATTAATATTGATAAAGTTTGTATTGAAAATTATTAAACATCAGATTGGCAATCAATTTTTTGAAAGCTACAAAGTAAAAAATTATCTTATCGAATACTCCTCGGGTCTTGAAAAATACTCAAAATTTTGTCGTAGAGAATCCTTCAAGCATGTTGCTCAATATAATAGCCCTCGGCCTGCGGCCTTGGGCTATTATCAAACAACACGCTTTCAGCATTCTCTATGACAAAATTATCTCGGTATTATCAAGACCCTAGGGGTATTACTACTGATAATTTTTTACTGAATATGGTAACCAATCAAATTACTTAATTTCAAGTCATGTGTTGAATTTCATACAATCACTGCTGTATTACAGCGATAATACCCTACATGTGATGTTTTCAGTTTGGTGTTTATTTTTTATTAAACATTAATCAAACGTCAAACTGACAACTGGATTAAAATGTCGGGAATATTTGGTATTGCATCTAACGATTCAATTAATTTACCAATTGTACTTCTCACAACTGTAGTTTTGAATAAAAATGAATAATATTTGTTTATAACTAATAAATTATTAAACGTCAGATTGACAATCAATTTTTTGATATCTACAAAGTAAAAAATTATCTTATCGAATACTCCTCGGGTCTTGATAAATACTCAAAATTTTGTCGTAGAGAATCCTTCAAGCGTGTTGCTTAAAGATAATAGCCCTCGGCCTGCGGCCTTGTGCTATTATCAAGCAACACGCTTTCAGCATTCTCTATGACAAAATTATCTCGGTATTATCAAGACCCTAGGGGTATTACTACTGATAATACTTTGCGACAATGACAATGTATTCCACTATTCAATGATACAGGGCGTTGAACTTGTTACGATTTTGACGGGAAATTGGTAGTAACTTTTGAAATACTGAAATATTAATATGGCGAAGTGAAGCAAATCTCATTTTTGAAGTAAAATGAAGGGTCTTTCATTTAAAAACTTGGGATGGATGACCATGGGGATGAGGGGGTTGAAGTTATCACGTCTATGAGCAAAATATTTATTAGATTTTTGACGTGTTTTTTAATTTTTTCATAAAATGACACTCCTTAAGAATTATGTGGGGTGGATAGTCTTCATTAAAATGCTCTGTCTTCAAATCAAAAGCAATTAAAATTCGATACCACAATACTATAAGTAGGTAACTCAATAGGCTCATTTACATATTTTTTATTTATTTTACCATTAGGAAGAGCACATCATTTTGAGGCTCTGTGCAGAAAATTAAACGTCTGCGAGTCGCTAGGTCGCCTAAAAAAAATTATGAACATTAAACAGCGCTCCTCTCCGAATTTGAGGCGTGACGTCATCGCATATGAAATCTCTCGTTCAGAGAGCGGATACCGCGCCGATCGGTTTTCGGTCGGATGACTACTTAGCTAGTAACAGTACTTTGCTTGCCTATTTGCTCATTATTTTTTATTATACGTTTCAGCAAACTCTAAACAGTGTTATGTTTGTGAAATAAGAACGTTTAGAAATAATATCAACTATTCGACACAATGGACCAGAACCAGAGTAAAAAAAGCTATAAATATTGTGCGGTTCCAGAATGTAAAAGTACTACAATTGAAACATCTAACAAAACATTTATTTCTATTAATAAGTATGCAAAAAAAATGGAATGGCAGAAAAGCATGAAAAGATTCAAAGCATTCACTGATAAGTCAACATACTTTGTGTATTTTTAGGATTTAAGTTTTCTTCAATCAGAATCGTTATAAATCACCTCATGAAATACGTTGTGAATCTATATTGAGAGGGTTATTGAAAACCACACGCTTGTATTAATCTCAATTTGTTAAAAAAAATAGATAATATTGATCTTATAGCTTGTGGTGTTATTAATGTTCGAAATTATGTAATAAATTAATGGGCCAGTTCTTCACAAATTAAATTTTATTAAATACTGATTTTTTCCAAAAAATAGGTAATCTTTTTCAGTAGATCATCAACAAATTTGGCGTATATTATATATTTTAAAAGAAATTATTCTATTTGATTCAAAGTTCGGATCAGCTCCAACAAATATCGCTTTTTTTACCCGTGAGGTGCAGGTGCATTTGAATCTGATGTGAACATTTGGAACCAATATTACCTGCTTCATCAAAATAAGTTTTTCTTGTTCTTTTTAACATTGGTGATTAAATTTCCACTACACATTCATCATAAATAGCATTTGGAGGAGTCCCTTTAATTGTGCAGTCTGCAGTTGAAAAAAATTTTTTACTGAGTAACCTGTAGCGGTATCTCCGTAACTTTGTCCACCAGACCAGGAATAAAATGAAACATCTGGAATCACCCTGTATATCATTTGAGAGAGCATGTATTTATAAAAATATTGACATTTTCAATGATTCTGGCCGGAAAACAGCCAAAACCGATGTATCACATAGTATAAAATTATAATTTCATAAACTCGTGTTTTTTATTGAAAAACTTCATAATCATTAGCAAGTCCACTTCTGGAAGATTTAATGAGTCTGTTTTTTTTTTAAATTATGTCCACACATTTTATTTTATTAACACAAAATTTTTGTATGTAATTCAAAATAAATAAATTCTACGCAAGGCACGTTACAGTCAGAAGCGTAATGTTAGTGCACATTAACTTTCATATGCGGTGACGTCACCGTCATAGTCTTCGCCCCAGTACGGTATGCTTGTTTAATTGGTTGTATTAGGAGAACGACATATTCTATTGACATGAAATTTTCAGAATCATATTTTTATCCCTAGTACTTTGTTTTATGACAGTTAAAAAGTATTTAAAAATTCTAGTAAACGAGCCCATTTAAATTTTTTACAGAATCGACAAAACAATTCCTTGACCATTACGGCCTCGTATACAACTAACAAAATTTGATATCTAATAGTTGCATACATAATTGCATACAGAATAGGCCATACAGAATATTTATAAAGAATACCTCCATTTTCCCAAAATTAACAATAAAAAAGATGCCAAATTTATCAGATATAAACTAATGTCATAGGTAAGGTCGTACACGAGTACTGTGTTCAACTCTTGAAAATATTTCTTTCACCAAACTTCAGTCACTCTTTGTTTAATATACTCCTTATTTTATTAAAAAACATTAAGCTTTACTGATTTATATTTGAACATTTTGAAACTTTTTTGCTCTTAATACAAAATTTGTCAACATACATACCTATTTTATAAATACAAATACCTAATCTTTGAAATTTTAATTTTAGTAACCTAACCAACCTAACCTTGTCTTATTGCAAACCGACATCTCCTCAGCAATAAATAATCAACAGAATCTCGTAGCAACTATCTTTGATATCGAAGGTGCTTTTGATACAATCCCCAGAAATGCAATAATCAATAAACTATTACAATATAAACAAGATGGCAACATTCTCTTTTTCATACAAAACTTTCTAGCTGCAGGGTCATCTGTGCGAATGGTTAACTTTCCCAGCCTCACACCCAAAATGATGGTGTCTCTCAGGGATCTGTATCAAGTCCACCCTATTCATCCTTTCAATAAACGACTTATGCGCCAACTTTCCTACTCCCATCAAATATGTTCAATACGCTGATGATTGAATTGTCTACTGCCATGGAAAATTTGTTTTCACCTTCTGCAAACTTCCACAACACGTAGTAAATTTGCTGCAAGATGGAGCCAACAAACTACATCTCTCCTTATCTCCAAGTAAATCGAAGGTCATAAAGTTCCCATCTGGTACATGGAAATAAAGTGCAAAAAGTACCTACATATGGAATTCTACGGATATTAGCAAAAATATTGGACACGTTTACCTCGAAATGCGTTCACAACACATTGCACAATGCATTGTCAACATTCATAAGACGTATTCGATACATCATTTGAAATGCACTCTAAGAGCATTATGGGCATTTAAATATCCGAAATATATTTTTTTTGAGCAGTTTAGTATCTGTCATTCAAATTATTGGTGATCATGTTATACCTTTTGTTTTACAGGAATTTGTTTCTGCATTTATAGTTATAGTAGAGGTTTTAGTTGTAGATATGCTAAAGTTCAGTAGAATTGAGAAAATTAAATTGGCCAATCTATACAAATTGTGAAAATTCAATTTTTTTATTTATTTTATGTTATGATTCAACACCCAGCTTAATCAGATCGTACCTCTTGACCCAAGGGATTTTGGTTTAAAATTATTTCGTCGTTTTCTGAAACGATTAACATAATTTTTACATTTTATTTTAATGTACAACACAAGGGTAGGCTTTACAATTAAAATTTTCGGATATTTCTGTAATTTTGGATAAATAATGGACCAAAAAAATACTAAACAATATGCATTATATGTGTCTTTCGAATTAGTAAAACCGGTATTGATACTTAGCGCGCACTGCAAATGAACAGTGGTGAGACACTATCTGTCTTATTAATAAAAATCTCTTACTCCGCCCTTACTCCTAGATTAGTCAGAGACTAGTTACTCTCGGTCTTATTAATAAACACGGAGTAACCTGAGACTAACTTTATTCCATGCTTAAACCATCAGTTTGACAGATACGCTATTAATAAACTCATATTAGACAAGGAATAGGCTACTCCGAGGTTAGTCTGGGACTAACGTTGGTAATAATTTTAATCCATGGAAATAGGTAGTTTAAGCTCGGAATAACCTTCGAATAAATATAACCTTAGTTTTGATGAACTGTCAATTGTGGTATTATAAATGTCATATCCTAATTCGAAATTTAGTTTGTCGTTTTTGCATTATCAGTTCGTATTATTATTCAGTTTATTTTTATCAATTATGTATATTTATTAAGTATTTGCTTTGGTTCAGTGAGTAGTAATTATTTTGCGATGGAAGAAAGGGATTATTATTTGGAATATTTGAGGAAGATGGAAGAATTGGAAGAAGCAGAAAATATTCGTCCGATCAGAAAAATTTAATTTTATAAAATTCGGGCTAATCCCTTAAAAACATTGTTAGAAGAGGAATTGAAAGCTATAAAATTAAAAATAAATTTTTTTATCAGTTTTTATTTACTTTTTCCTTTTCTTTTTGTTGCAAAAATTTTTCATGTTCTTTGCGTTTCATAGTAATCTGGAGTCTCCTCAGCACGCCTTTTTTTGATTCCTTCAATTTGAGTAAGAGTGAGTTTTTCAAGAGAACTCCTACTAAATATATATAACTAGGTATTAACAATAAAAAACGTGAAGAAAATTCGGAAATACTACTTTGAACACAAAATACAAACAGAGATAATAATGAGATAACTTGCTATTTTTGAAATTAATGAACAGAGCACTGACACATGTCACAATAAAAAACAGAACAGATGTCACCCGAACGTCACGTTATTGGTCAATTCCTACCATAAAACTGTGAATCTTCCTTAAGTCATGTCCTAATCCAGTAATAAGGATAGAGTAACTATTACCTCCTTAGTCGGAGTTTATTAATAGCAATTTTATTACTTCTTTAAACCTACGCTAGTCTCAGAGTAACTAGTCTGTGACTAATCTAGGAGTAAGGGCGGAGTAAGAAATTTTTATTAATGAGACTAGCGTAGGTTTAAAGAAGTGATACAATTGCTATTAATAAACTCCGACTAAGGAGGTAATAGTTACTCTTTCCTTATTACTGGGTTTTGAGACTTAAGGAAGATTCACAGTTGTATGGTAGGAATTGACCAATAAAGTGACGTTATGGTGACATCTGTTCTGTTTTTTATTGTGACATGTGTCAGTGGTCTGTTCATTCATTTCAAATATTATCTCATAATTATCTCTCAGTTTGTATTTTGTGTTGAAAGTAGTATTTCCGAATTTTCTTAACGTTTTTTTATTGTTAATATACCTAGTTGTATATATTTAGTAGGAGTTCTGTTGAAAAACTCACTCTCACTCAAATTGAAGGAATCAAAAAAAGGCGTGCTGAGGAGAAACTCCAGATTACTATACAACGCAAAGAACATGAAAATTTTTTGCAACAAAAAGGAAAGGAAAATTTAAATAAAAACTGATAAAAAATTTTATTTTTAATTTTATAGCTCTCAATTCCTCTTCTAACAATGTTTTTAAGGGATTAGCCCGAATTTTATAAGATTTAATTTTTCTGATCGGACGAATATTTTCTGCTTCTTCCAATTCTTCCATCTTTCTCAAATCTTCCAAATAATAATCCCTTTCTTCCATCGCAAAATAATTACCACTCACTGAACCAAACCAAATACTTAATGAATATACATAATTGATAAAAATGTACTGAATAATAATACGAGCTGATAATGCAAAAACGACAAACTAAATTTCGAATTAGGATATGACATTTATAATACCACAATTGACAGTTCAACAAAACTAAGGTTATATTTATTCGAAAGTTATTCCGAGCTTAAACTACCTATTTCCTTGGATTAAAATTATTACCAAAGTTAGTCCTAGACTAACCTCGGAGTAGCCTATTCCTTGTCTAATATGAGTTTATTAATAGCGTATCTGTCAAACTGATGGCTTAAGCATGGAATAAAGTTAGTCTCAGGTTACTCCGTGTTTATTAATAAGACCGTTGATGTTTTGGGGGCAAGATTTCGTGACCTTCAAACTGACGTTGACAGATAACGGATCAAGTTACACTGAGAAAATTGTTCAAAAAATGTAAATTTAATGTTAACTACACGCAAAAAAGTGAAACCAAAGAATCTCAAATGATAATTGTTTATTTTTATGACTTGTTTCGACAAAGTTTCAATTGTTAAACTCAATTTATAAATTGTTGAAGTTAATTTAACAGCTTAACAAATATTCTGAAAAATATATAAATATAAGCTTTAGCTTCTGTTTTTGGAGTACCATCCATCATTAAAAATAATGAGCTATTGTTTAATCAAATGATTCTTATTTTCTATATTGTTATCGAAATTATATGTGTAAGTATGTATTTATGTAGCAATATATATTAGGTAGGATAGGGTGAGTATAAAAACCAATACAATAATAATAGATTATATAATTGTAATATCAGTTTCCAATAGAAAGAATTTCAGTAAATGATGATATAAAATTACAATAAGTATGGTGCTTGAATAAAAGATTTTATTTATATATTCAAAAGTTACACTTCACCAGATTCTAAATTAAATTTTACACCCAGAGAAAATGTACTGATATCTGTGACAACTAAGTTATAAAAAAGAAGCGACAGTAAACTTTTCTCCATAGATATCGAAGTTTTGTTGTGTTTTTCAATTATTATCATCCATCACTTGAATGACAGCCACGAATTACACAAGTTTTTGCGCCATAACTAATAAATGTAATTTTGTAAACAAATTTTATCGTTCAGAACACAAAAAAATATGTAAATAAACAAAAAGCTTACAAAAAAGAAAATTACTTGGTAAATAATAAAATCACATGTCATTGTCAAATAACGGGCCTAAAATGGCGACTGTCAGACATCAAACGTCAAAATTTTACTTTTGAATTTGTCATTACTCACAACTAAAAGTGCTTCGAAGTTTATTGAAAAATGAACACAAACCGATTCAGTGCCATCACCCAAGAGAATATTGATCATTTAATACACAATTTCACTCCACCGTTTGATGAAAAAAATAATCTTCCCTAATAAAACTCGCTCTTCAAATTTTATCACATAATTTTTTTATTTTCATCACTAAAACTTGTTTATTTGAGGCAAAAAATTCGAACAAACCGAATTTAGATGAAATCACTCGTCCTAACGGATTTTATCAATCGGTTTCCATATTTTTGCCAAATAAACAAGTTTTCGTGGAATAGAAAAAATTATCGAGAAAATTTGAAGCACCTTTGAATAAATCACAGTAGATAATACTGGCTAGTTATTGCATTGCGACAAAGTTCATTCCAAGTCTTCCTTAAATAGTGTAATTGTTTATTTTGACAATGATTAGTTCCCCGTCCTTTTGTTGAAAAGCTCGAAGCATGGATATTTCTCAAGAAAGAAAAGGGTGGATTGAATATCATCTTCCCTTCCCATTCTTGCAACCCAATTGCACTACCCGGCGTGGCCAATTGCAACTACACAGATAGAGACTTAAGTTGGGACTACTTGCTTACTCCAAAAGTTCGTCTATCTTTGAGGAGAATATTTTGAAAAACCTTTGCTAAGGATTATTATCCTGCCAATATTTATAAATATGTTTATCAATTAGAATATTAATCTCAAATGCCTACATGATATACGAATTATATTCATAATTATCATTATACCAACACCAAAATTTCAAACTTTGAAAATTCCGAGCTTTGATTAAAATTTGTCAACTGCTGTTAGGTGGATCTGTTGGGAACAAGTTTAATCACCAATAACATGACGACATGACATTCATAATTATTCCATATTCCATGACATTCTCCTTCAACTTTGGATGAAGGATTTCATTGAAACTTTTAAAAAGAACATTTTAAAGTGCACCTGTATAATAATACACACTGTATATTATAACTACTAATTTATTCCCACACTAATTGATTGAATATCATACTTTTTATCTCACACCACATTTCCAAGATTTCCTGAATCTTCTGGAAGAAGACTCTCGAGGCCATCGGTTCAAGAACAAGCGCCATTGCGATAGTGTTTACTTCGATGATTTTCCGTAGGGGAGATATGGGCATATTTATGAAATAACTGATTTTATTTCCAATTCCACTGATTTTAACCAGTAATTTTTTTGTTACAGCGCACAAGCACCTCTCTATGGGGTGAATGGATGGGGGTGATGCATGGAGACGAAATAGAATACGTGTTCGGCCATCCACTGAATCTATCCTTGCAGTTCAACTCCAGAGAGAGAGAATTGAGTCTGAAGATAATGCAGGTGTTTACGAGATTCGCCGGCACTGGGTTAGTATTTTATGGCTCAAGACATTATTATGAGTTACATAGTGCCATATCTTAGTGTTTCACCCTAAACTGTAATAATATGAACGAAGAGTAGAAGGAGAGCTTGAAAGTTGAAGTTTAAATTATTACTTTGCATGTTTCAAGTGATAAACTTGACGTATAAATGGTTATTTATATAAAGTTTCTAAGCTGCTTTCGTCAAAAATAATGGCAAGCGAAAATGGCTACTTTTCAATGTGATTGTAGAAAAATATAGTTTTTTCCACTACTCGCTATGAAGTTGATAATTATTGCATCTGCTAGCCAACTGAGAAGTTGAATCTCTCTATTAGTGGTTAATACTTTTTTCTATTATTAACCTAGGTCAAAAATGGACAAATTCGAATATTTTGAGAATTCAGGTTCAACAAAAACTTGTGCAACATAATTTTGTATACCCAGGAGATTGTCTAACATATTTGCTGCTCGAAATTACGCATCAAGATGAAATTATTTAAATAAAAAGGTCATTAGTTTAAAATTCGCGCTCAACCAAAAATGACTGATGACATGACGAGTACGTTCATGATATAACGGAAACTGACAGTGTACTTGTCAGTCAGACGACAGAGTAAAAACTTCTCGTGGTGCGTTTGTGAATTATTTTTAATTTTAGTCTTAAACACGGCCTAATTTTTGTGCTCGGTCAATAATAATAGTCTTCACCACCTTGCTGTATAATATACTATAATTTATTCTGCTTTAAATTCAAGCTACCCACTTTATGGTAATATTAAATTTCATTAATAAAATCTTAAATTGATGTATGATTACATTTAATGTTTCCTACGGTGCTCAACTTATATTGTTAAGAATTCTTGCATGTAATCGGATGCCGATTAGACAATGATCAAAAACGTTGTTAACAAAGTAAACATTTCCGTTTTTCTTATTGCTTTCGTCATGCAAACTGAATTACTTTTCAGTTTCCTTTCTTACATTTTTATTATAAGTACATATTTTCCTCAAACTATCTTCTAACGTCATTGATCTATATATTTATTTTTTAATCAGTTGTTAGCTGCTCTAGTTTTTGTTGTTGACTCTGAAGCTTTTTCTCAATAATCTAACCAAGATCGTCTATTGAGACTGCTCTTCATCCAAGTACTGTTATTGGCTTCTGAAAGGGCTTATACTATACCACAGAAAGGTGCTGGACCTACAAGAGCACATCGTGTTCCTTCGCGAGCTAAGGAATCTGTTTCTCCATTGTCTTGGTACCCAGGCTAGAGGAAGCCTGCTTTAACTGCTCAACTTTTTAATAGCCTCTTGGCTATCTCAAACTCTTTCCCTAACAACTCATACCATCACGTGTTTGCTAAGAGCAGTGATACGCTTGCCTTCCACTTGGCTCTTGCATCTTCCTCGCTTTTTGCTCCTACTAGTTTGTCCAATGTTTTCAACTCTAAGTGTAGCTCGTTATACATCTTACCCTGTCTAGGAATGTCTTTGGACGTAAGTCCCTTCAATAATTCTTGGGATGTAATGCTGTTAGTGAAAAAGTTGTCCATTATTTCCTTTGTTCATGAATCAAAATAAATATAGAGATACTTCACTGAAGATTTCGTAATTCCCATTAAAGAAATGCGAATTACACCCCATATGGGGGGATGAAACAATTATCTCGATAGAGATAATATTTATTCAGTTCAGTATCGATTGATGTGAAACTCAGAAGGTATAACTGTTTTGACTTTCAATATTACCTGTCATTTACGTTAACAATTAAGAATATTAGGTAGAAACGAAGATCGATAACTCATTCCAGAATGCAACATTCAAACATTAAAGCAGAGAGAAATAAAGGGAAAATGGAGCGTGCATTTGTCAGCGAATCATATCGCTTTTCATTACGTTTGAACGTAAAATGTTTTGTATAATTCTGGAGCATCTGACATGCGGGTCGAGTAATCTCATCCTTCCTAAAATAATTTCAGTTTACTAGCTCTTATGGTTGTGGGAATATGACTACTTAATAAACGTAAGATATAATTTTTGATTGAACACGTTTCGAACTTTGATGTTGATGAAGGTGTATCGAATAATTTGTACAGTGGAGTTTATATCTTTTGATGTGGATGCTCGGTCTATGTTTGATTAGAATTGGAGTGGCTCTTTAGCAATTCCACAGGAAGTTTCCAACCCTATCATGACTTCCGTTGCTCTCTGCTTGGCTAATTCATCGGCCTTTTCAAAGCCTTTTATTCCTGGGTACCAGATCACCCAGGCTAGGGTCACTATATTATGACTTCCTAGTCTGTTGGGAGCCTTGCAGCACTCCCACACCAGATTTGACTTGAACAATAATAAATAATATAGTTTTTTTTATTCTGTTATTTAACGTCGGTCTATTTCTGCGTCTGAGGCTAATCACCGACGCCGGGAGCACTCTACCCCTGACCGGAAATTTTGGCGAACCCACTAGTGTTCCAACCAGTGTTAGCGTTCTTTATCAAGTCCAGCATCAATGATCTCGGGACGTCGGTTTTAGGTCTCCTCCGAAAGACAGCATATCTACTTTATACCTCGTGCTCATTGGTATAATGCCTGCGAGCTGAGATATGCTAGTCCGCTGCAGGCTGTACGGGCCCTATACGATGGTTTTCCCTGACATGGTCGTCACCCATCCAAGTACTAACCATGTCCGACCTTGCTTGACTGTAATTATCGCATCAAACGCGTTCCACTACAGTGCTGGGTCGTCGCCCTAATATAGTTTGTAATAACGATGGTAGGAAACTCTGAAAAGATGAATTATAATACCCATTTGAACTGCTTCTGGCAAGCACAAAAAGGTACGAATATTAAACTGTAACCTTAGGAGAATTCTCTAAAAAGACCCAGTGGGGAAAAATTCACATGACCATGACCTGAAGGGTTTCCGATTTATAAATAGTCAAAGTAAAATCATGGAGAACACCCCCAAAAACAAATTCTGAAACAAAACACCATTCAGGAGAAAATGTTGGGGATACAATAGGGTACAAGCATAAATTTTGCTATTGGTGGGAATTGACGCTTTATCAGATCTTCTAACACCTTGCATGCCTATTTTTTCAAAAAAATATAAACTTTACTTTTAAAACTACTTTAAAAATCATAAAATTGAAAAAGTCCGCCAAAACGCTCTTTACGTCATAAAGATGGCTGCCCCATGGTGTGACGTCATTTATTCACGTTCTTTTCCGTCTATCACGCTCTGAGTTCTTGTGACCTAATTTGTTTCTGAAAGCTTTAAAAATGGATAAAGCCGAAAAAAACTTAGTAATCCAAGTATCGCATTGTTTCAGTGTGTGAATCAACGTCTATTAAAACTCCAGACAAAATATTTGTTACTTTACCTAGTGGCGCACGCAAAAATACACTTAAAAGAAGGGCATTACTTTTGTTTGTGAAGACCATTTTAATGTCAGTACCTACTTCTATGCTGGTAATTTTTATTCTTAAATAGTTTGAGGTTATGTACCTATATGTCTAGGAATCAACCATAAAAACATCATTTTCTTACGACCACACATCGAAATATGGTTGGTATATATTATATAAATAAAACATAGTTTAAATCGTACTTACGATAATGCTTTAACTCCTTATTTCCTCTGCATTAAAGCAGCTGTTTGACTTCATAAATTCAAGCGGCATAAATGAGTCACAAAATATGAAAGAATCGTCACTGAACTAGTAAATAGAATATATAAATAAATGAGTGTACTTTGGGCAAGTTATCAGTTTGTGCTTTCACAAAACCTTTCGGTAGCCATATCTTTACTCACAAAATATGAAAGAATCGTCACTGAACACTTAACTAGTAAGTAAAATATATTATTTCAAAAGTTTTGAAATATCCTCGGAAATATCGAATATTTATGTCCACTTTACGTCGACTTTTAGAAATAAAAAAAAGCACACACAAACATGGTCTCAAACAAACATATACATGATATTTTCACGTCGATTAAGCAATTAATAGTTGATTAAAATAAAATATAAACAGACAAAAACACATAACCTTATGCAATACCGGCCATATTGACATAAGTAAACACACGAGATATGACATCACACATATCATTGGTAGCGTTCGGAAATCCTCGGGTTGTGGTCGGAAAGTGCATTGAAATTTGAATTTTATTTTGAAATTTTGGAGTCCAAATATTTCCAGTCGGCCAGCCCCTAGACCTTTTGTGCTCTTAGTTGTTCATGTGAAGAGACCAGTAGCCACTATCAGGATCAAGAGTCTTTTCACTAGGTCCTTCTTGGATAAATTCTCCCTTGGATACTCTAGTTCTAGAAGACTTTATCCGAGACTTTATCTCCAATGAGACAATGCTTCACATTCGAAGATAATGTGAGAGGATGCTTACATGCACAACTGACAGATATGTTCCTCCCTATATATGCTTGTGCTTCCTTAGGGTACAATTATTTGTCCTCTGATCTCTTTAATATAAAATGTCACAACTTTAATAATCAAGCGAGCTCTTTTTCGCTAAATCATCAGTGTCTCTAGATAAAATTTTAAAAGCCTGTTTTAAAGGAAAGATTAGCTTAGAGTCACGAGCTCTAAAGAACTAAAGGACCGGAAATGGCGAGGATATAATGTAACGCGTTAATTCGAGAGATACAAATATTTACTTTTATTATAAAGTATGCTGGGAATTTCAACACATGTAATCACTAGGCCCAGGAAACCTTCGGCCAGGTAGCTGCAATTTAAACTCAGGTGCGCACAATAAAGAATTTCAATGTCATATTCTTGATAAAAGCTTCTGCAAGACTTGTAGTTCCGTAATCGAGTACAAAAACTAGCTGAAAATAAATTTGGAGTGAAATGCAGAGTACAAAATTTTATATATTTGCATAATATGCAAATTTTTCAATTGTTATGAATGTATTTATTGAAAAAAGTATGTAAATAATCCTCCGTCCTCTATTTAATGCATAATTAAGCGTATATAAATGATATCGTTACAACTTTCAATTGAATAAACTGGACACTTGTTTGGTGATTAGTAATTGACAATAACCTCATCTACAACACAAAAATAGTTTCACCATTTTTAAGAAAAGGAAGTAGTTAATTTCAATACCTACATCTTTGAAACAATTTAATTTCTGAAATCGATTCTGGGATATATCTGTAGCAGACTTGGAATAATTACAGCAAACAACTCGTAATTTCAGCCAAGCTTTTGTGTAGGAACAGGTTACCAATATTTGTCTACAACACAGAAGCGTATCTCAGCTTTCACTACCTGTTTATACAGCTTCGGAAAACGCCGAAGGCGTCTAATACTTTGTCTCTATTCTATAAAAAGGATATTTTTTCAATTATAGTAAATGGTTCACCATCTGAATTAAATTGAAATAAGATCCTAAGTAATTGATTTTATATTCATTGGGTATCAAATGTTGAACACAATGAACATGATATGGATACAATATAATTATTTTTAGTTGGAATATCTGAATGCGTTTTTGCCGACGATTTAGTATTGTTCGCTAAAAACGAAAAAGAGCTGAAACATAATTTAATAACATGGAAGCATATATTGAAACTACAAAACATGAATATGAATATGGAAAAGACAAAAATAATGGTGGTGGGACAAGAAGAAGAGCACCTTAATATAGAAATTGATGGAATGCCGATAAAGCAAGTGAAGAGTTTCAAATATCTGGGAGTAGATATACAAAACAATGGAAAACAGGAAGCAGAAGTGAATGAAAGAATAAGTGCAGCAGTCAAAGTATATTACTCATTAAATAGAAATTTCCTGGGAAGAAAAGAAATTACAACTAAAACCAAATTGAATGTGTACAAGTCAGTCTTTCGACCAATCCTTGTGCATGGTAGTGAAAGCTGGGTACTTACAAACTCACTCAAAAGCAGAATACAGGCAGCAGAGATGAAGTATTTACGCAGGGTCAAAGGTGTCACCAGAAGAGATCGAATGCGGAATGAAATAATAAGGGAAAACCTAAACATAGAACCAATACTAAAAACAATCGAAAAACAGCAGCTTAGATGGTTTGGGCACCTTTGTAGAATGGAGAACAGTAGACCAGCAAAAAGGATTTGGCAAGCTAGAGAAGTAAGCAAGAGAAAAAGAGGTCGCCCAAAGAAAACATGGGATAACACAATAGCTGAAATTTTAAAAGAAAAAGGAATTACATGGACAGAGGCGGCGAAAAAAGCTAGAAATAAAAAGGAATGGCGAAAGTTTGTCCACGAATAAGAGACTCACCCGACACCCACAGCGGGTACAAACGGGTTTATGATTATATATATATATATATATATATATATATATATATATATAATTATTTTTAAAACATTCCACACAGTTTTGTGAATATCATTTACAAATGTTCGTTAGTTGTGGACTTCTCGCAGATCTAGGTTGTCTAAACACTTTTTGATTTTGCGAGAGTTCCAGTTTCCTGAACGGGCGACGTACAAAAATGAAACAGGACGAGAAGCTGGAAAGATAGAAATGTAAAATGCTTGGAGCAATCTTAGGCGACATAAAAATACCTGAAGGGTGGAGAAGCAGAACAAATGAAAAAGTAAACATGTTGTACGGAGGTTTTGTTGGTTGGGACACGTAGAAAGATTGGGCGAAAAAATAATGACAAAATTGGGACACGTGGAAAGATTAGGCGAAAAAATAATGACAAAAATGGCACTCAATAGGACTCTAACTGGAAAAATATGAAGAGGACAGCCGAGAAAAAGATGGTTCGAAAGTTGTGTCACTGAAAAAAATTAAATGGAAAAAGAAAACTAAGAATGGATGGAGGAAACTAGCTACCCTGGGTGTACAATGCCTGTAGAGCATACATAGATATTGTTTTTGCGTGTTTTTGACACAGTAATTGTCCAAATACCACTGAGATTAAACATAATCCATTCTAAACTATACCCAATTAGTGACAAATGTAACAAAATAGTTATTTTCCTAACAAGTGCGGAAAGTGATACTTTCCCGCACGCGACTGCAGTTGACCCGAACGACGCGAAGCGGAGTTCGGGCAAGCTGTCAAGGGCGGGAAAGACACTTTACGCATGAGTTAGGAACATTATTTTTTCTACGACCGTATATACAAAAAAGTATATCAACCCATTTTTCAAAATTTATTTTATTTTAACATGCATATACAAAACTTTAACCAGAAACTATTATTACTATTATGAATTATTATTATTATAAATATTATTCTTAGAAACACAATTTGTTGCATTCTGTGAATTACTTAAAATTGCCGGTCCAGTGGAGTTATTTGGTGTTAAGTGGTGAGTGAATGACGTTGATGAGGATGGCATCGTTTGCAGGTCACATAAAGATGACGATGAAGGTGACGGCAACAATTTTAAGTCATTTGTAGATGAAAGAATTTCATTTGATATATCTTTCTTATATCAAGCCCGGGTGGTTTGATAGGTATTTTATGACACTACTTTGAAGAATGTACAAGGTTATATCAAAATATTTTAATTATTTTATATATTCCGAAAATTAAAAATGCAACAAAAAGCTAGAAAATATGTAGATTTTATTTGTTGGATTATTTATTCACCTGGTGTAAGAATAGTTATAACTTCTGAAGTAAAAAACTATCTAATAAGGTCAAAATTTGCATAATTTTACTTTCCCGCACTAGTGCGGGAAAGTGACACTTTCAAAGCTAAAATGCGTGCGGGAAAGTGGGTTAAAGCGCACGGTAGTAGAAAAATATAATATTCATTACTTCAGATATCATCTTTGTATCATCATTAGTGAATATAAATCCCTTCACATTATTTTTGTGTACGCCTTTGTATTAACCGAGTAAAAGTGACTAGCAATAAGGTGTATAATAATCACACCAGCAGTTTCGTAGCCTTAGTACAGCTGTAACCTCTAAATTTGAATATTTAGAAGATTACTAACGTGTTTAGAGACTCCAAGTGTGGATAATGCTCTTAAATGCAAATATTGTGTTATTATTTAAGCTGAATAACATATTTTATGTTGAAAAACCGCAGAAATATAGTGTGTCAGCTGGAATTAGATAACTACACATGATCCTTATCATCCCTTTCAGAAGGTAGTTTCGAAAAAAATACAGCAGCTTGCGCGAAATATGCATAGAACGCACCTAAGGGTAAAAAAGAATCTTATTAAGTACTTAAGCTACTACTACTTAAGTTACTACTTATCAAAGACAACAAATTAATATAATTATGATATTAGAAAATAATTTATGCTTGTTTACAAAGATAATAGAATAAAATAGGGTTAAGATACCTAAATTATTTTTCCCATGATTAAATGCGCATGACACAATTCAGCACTCATCGAAAAAGCTTACAGCTTGCGAGCGTGCGCGCATATCAGCACGAAATTGAATAGACCTTTTTAACGGAAGACATCTTGTGGTTGCGGCGACCGTTGTCCACCTATAGATTTATATAGGAACTAATAGAAGCTAACTGTAATATTATATGGAAACTGTAACTTAGGGCTTGGACAGCTGTGCCTAAGCTTACAGCAACGGTATATTTCTTCTCTTTTTTTAGGGACTCGTCCAGGGAATAAATACAAGTTATACTTTTATTTTTCTGGAAGAAATATACCGTTGCCATAATCTTAGGTACATCTGTCCAAGTTCTAAGTTACAGTTTCCATTTAATATTACAGTTATCTTCTATTAATTCCTATATAAATCTATACGTGGACAACGGTCGCCGCAACCACAAGATGTCTTCCGTTAAAAAGGTCTATTGAGGATACTTACGTTTAAACGTCATTGTCCGAGCACGCGTGCCGAAGTGCCATTTCGCTACTAAATTGATAGGGGATGGGCTTTAAGACTCCGCTGTCCATCTGTCTGTCACTGGACTGAATTTCATGAACCATGATAGCTAGAAAATTTGAATGTTCACAGATTATGTATCTTTGTTGCCCCTATATCAACAAATACTAAGAACAGAATAGATATTCATGAAGCTTCCATACCACAGTTCCATACAGCAAACGTGAGTTATATTATAAATTTTGAAAATAAATAATGAAATTAGTATTTAAGGGGGGCTCTTGGGATAATTTCCAGTTTCCAGGAAATTAATTCCTTTTCTTTTGGAAATAATCTGCCTGCCAAAAGTGGCAATAATATACGAACAATCAATTTTTCATAAATCTCAATTTTACACTTCAGCTCTACCATTTTAAGGTCAATTAGTCGTTTCTAAATTCCGAAAACACTTTGGAAAAACCTTTCCATTCCTGAACGCTTTCCTCTGGACCTCACTTGAATCAATTTTGCCAGTCGGTCAAATAAACATTTCGAATGAAGGGATTCTGTGCATTTGAAACCAGTGCTGTACTTGGTTTTTTGTTATGGGAAATGTTCGATAGACAGAAGTTGAGGGGGTTCATAAATTCGGGGATTGTATATGCAGTTTTAAGCAATATTGAAATTTTATTGAAAATTAAATTGGATACGTTAACAACAACCATGCTCGATGGGAGGGGTGGGGAGATTGATCGAGGAGGTAGTACTAAAGTCCGAAGTTAACTTGTTAAATTTTTCCAGTTTCTCCGGATTTTCTTCGCTCCTAATTATCCAATTAATTCGCTTAAAATTGCGCTATATTTATATTTTTTATTTCCAATTCATCTTATGACACGATTTAAATGTTTATAACAATTTCGTGAGCAACATTTGTGAGCCGGAAATATATCAGATTTATATTACATTATGGCACAAACAATTTTCCACTAAAAACTTTGTCAAAAGCTCACTATTAATATTTAATAACAACAATGCTTAAAAATTATACTATTTCAATACATTTCTGTTATATTTTTACTGAAATATTAAACAAATTAAAAAAAAATTAAATCCAAAGAAAGTCTTATTGTATTTTATAATAAATTTAACCCTTTAAAACTGCTACCACTGCTTATTCCACTGAGCACTTGCCAACGTAAAGCTCGAAATTGGTTTAGAGTTTAATTTGACATCCTCCGAAGAGGCTCTGAGACATCGTTTCTTGAGTTCCAAGTTACTGGATTAAAGGCACTAATTGCAAATTCCCTTCCCTAATTGGTTCGAATAATTTTAGGACAAAGACGGACATGATACTCATATCGATAACATATATATGTTACCGTGAAAGACCGAAATCTGGTGAATGTCGAGATACACCGGTGAATGTCAACATTCTCAAGGTTGCTTGACGTATGTCCGAAATATTGTTGAAATTTCATTATTTTTAACTTACACCGGCGATTGTCGACATTCAGTAATGGTGTATGTTAAAAAGAATTTTTTTTTTGAAATCAAAACAAAAAAAATTCATAGGTATTTATTTATCAAAATAATATGGGAAAAGGACTTTGTTGAACTCAAAACAAACAGTAGAACATAAAAATAGAAAATTAAATATAAAAAATAAGAATAATATCCTATTTATTGCAACAACTTAAACTACCGTGGCACTTCGAATTGCACAAAAGTTCCTTGCTTTTACAGCTGCATTTAGTCGTGGAACACTTCCTTTTGCAGTTACAACGTGTATAGCCTTGCGCTACACTTTTTGAATTAGCAGAAGCTGCTTCTCTTAGCGACATTTTTTTTGTTGAAACTTCGTCCATGGAAAGTAACTTTTCTTTACAAATTACGAACTGATTACTGGTGAAAAGCTGCTTCAAGGTACCATTTTTGTTAGCTTATCTATAAAAGTCTGAATCCTCTATTCCAACAACAACCGCTAACACATTTCGAGGGTCTGTACGACCACGGTCGACATCAGGGACTTGAATTCTTACGGTATCACCAATTTGGACTTTGGGCAGGAGGAAACTTTTTTTTGAGGTTTGCAACATTTTTGTTGCTTGAAGTAGAAAATTCTCTTTTGCAGCTACCCTTTTTAAAGAAATTAGATTGTGATGTTCAGTCAGTGCTTGAGATGAAGATGTCTAAAAACTTGTCGCGACCTGCAGTGTCCGAGATCACCGGACCTCATTTGTGTTTGTCGACATATACCGGTGAATTTTGACATTTACTACTTTCGGTCTTTCACGGTAACATATACACTGTGTTATTTATAAAATGCGTTATAGAGATACCTGTACAAAACTGTTAACCGCAAGCTACCTTTTTCACCAAATAGTATGTGAAATAGACTATAGTATATTTGCACAAAACTATTTTCCAAAGTAGTCCGGCTCGATTCCATAGTAAGTTGTACGAAAATTTATTTCTCCTGTAAAAAAGTTACACTTACGAAACAAAAAATAAATTTTCGCTGAAGTTCGGACAGTGAAACAGAATTTTATAGTAGTTTGTGTTAACAGATATCACTGCAAAGCTTGCTAGCACGACTTCGGACAAAGTAAATACGATTTAGTTTATTTCAAGTTCTCGAGGAGAATAAGAAACTAGTTTGGAAACTACAAATCTACTTATTCAACCTTATTCCTGTGAATGTAAATATCAAATCCACCCTGTAATCTAAGAATATTAAAAAAGGAAACATAACAGCCCAAAATATACGATTTCTGATATAGATATTGCGAAAATTCTATTCGAACCATGCGATTCACACAAGTGCGACAAGGAAAATATGGGAAAAACACTTAAAAGAGAGAGAAGAATAATTGTGCGCAGTCAGCTGTTGCCAAACGTATATATGTGTGAAAGTTATTCCCAATTTTTGTCGGCAATAATATTAAATACCAATAATTGTTAAATCGAAAGCAGTGTATAGATTTTATTTATTGCAGATTGTAATTTATCCTTTTATTTTCATGAACTATATTATTTTATTCTTATTTATGTTGATCTCACCTATTTTTCAAAAGTCAATAATATTACCAATCTCAAATTTCTTCCAATAAATACGGCGTTATCCCGTATTAAAAGTTAAAGGCAAAAAAAGGTAGAACGTGTCGCGGGACACACGGTAGGAACTTTAGCAGAATATTCATTATTATAGATAATGGTACGGTACCCTTCATGAGGGAGTCCGACTGGCAACATCCACTCATAACAGCATCGTATATTTAAAAAGGGAAACCGTAGCATTATACAAATTGGACATTCAAGAACTGTACGTTTACCACAAAAAAATTAGTGGAAACATAAAATTGAATTGTTAAATTTTTAATTTGAAGTTATATTACAGTTTATAGAAATTTTTATTTTCTAGATCTTTTCTCAAGTGGGTCGTAGAAAAAATATGCTGTTCGACTCGTGTGAATTGTCCATATCGCACTTGAACGATTCAAACTTCGTCCTCTTGCGATATACTCATCATATCCACACTAGTTGCACAAACTACTATTTTTATCAAAATATGCCCTTTTACATTTAAAATCAACCTGCCAAATGTCAAATCAATTGATCCATCCATTATCGAATTAAAACATTCAAGTTTTCAAAATTTCAACACCCTGTATTTCGAAAAGTAAATGTGCTAGACCTCTTAATCCTCACATCATTTTGTCCAATTTTACGAGAGGAATCTACATGCAAACTTTGTAATTACCCTTAACGTTCGAGATGCTTATACCATTTTTTGTGCGATCGTATTGAAATAAATTACGAATAAAATAATTTAAATTTATTCGGAATGAACGAAATGTCAAAAGTGGCATTTATACTTCTCGATCAGTTTAAAATATATTTTTCATTTTGGTGAAGTTGTTTTTATGCTATTTATTACTTTTCGACGTCTGAACGGTAAGTAAATCACTTACCGACGTGTTAAACTTAGAAAGCAGTAAACACAAAACACAACCTACCGTCCTGACAACCCATGCTGTAAATAAACAAAAATGATCAATCGCGAAAAAAAAAATATGGAAATAATAGTAAAAATGTATCCGAACAAATTCAAGTAGATCACCAGCACTGCGAATACCAGCTTTGCATAGAATTTAATGTAGCATCGGTGGTTCAGTGGTAGAATGCTCGCCTGCCCCGCGGGCGGCCCGGTTTCGATTCCCGGCCGAAGCATATGAATCGCTGCTTCGTAAACGAGAGAGACTCATGAGAGAGCACACGCACGCAAGCAAGGCACATAACGAAGCAACGTAACATAACTTAACGTAACGGTCAGATTTTTGCGTCGCGACCACCGGTCGCTCAAACCTAACCTGACGTAAAGAACTAAAGTTCCAATAAGATAATTATTCCTTAGAAAGTACCAAACATTTCAAACTGGCAACGCTGCTTTCATATCAGATTGGTAGCTGGAACTGAAAACACACCCAACGCTGATTGCGCCCAATTATTCTTCTCTCTCTTTCAAGTAGTTTTGCTCGTATTTTCCTTGTCGTACTTGTGTCAGCTATTTTTATTGGGACACCCAGTGTGAACAAGGATGTGTGCCCCGTTAAAGTCACATCCAATTTATATTTATTTATTTATTTATTTATTTATTTACGGGCAAGCCCATTTTAGGTATAAATTACAATTTTAAAATTATAATTAAAATAAAATGAAAAAATATGGAATAATTACATGTCATACAATAAAGAATAAGTAAAAAAGAGGTTAAAAATTTAAAAAGACAATAGACAATAAGCTTAAATAAAGCATTAACATTAAAACATTAAAGCTCGGTATTCAGTAACTGAGTTTTAAAGTGATGAAAGGGGGTGTTAAACATCTCAAGATCATTATGAGTATTGGCTAATCTTAACATTCTTGGAATACAGCTATTGAAAGTATTGTTTAAACGATAAAAAGGTACATAAAATGTTTGTTGCTGTCGGGTTGATCGGGTTTGAACATGAAGATTAATTTTTGCTAGAAGTTCAGCACAACTGCATCTGCCATTGATAATGTTGAAAAGTAATGTCAGGTCTCTCTGTTTCCTCCTAGTTTCCAAGGAGAGGATGTTCAGAAAATGCTCTAACAATTCATAATCGCAAAAGATACCCAATTTATAGGCCATGTATCTAAGAAAATTGTGTTGGACATTTTCAATGTTCCTGCTGAGTCTTATGTAATGAGGAGACCAGACAGAAGAACAATAATCTAGATGGGGTCGGACAAGTGAACAATAAAGGACTTTAATTGCAGATGTGTCAGTAAAATCGTGGGTTAGCCTTTTGATAAAACCTAACATTTTCATGGATTTATGGATAGCTGTATACTTTGGCAAGTTTATCTGAAACCGTGAAAGGAATGCAGTCGAAAACGTTCGACATTGCCACGTTTAACTATAAAAAAATAGAAGAACTGATTATGTAGTGATAATAATTATAAATGGGTCTTTTTATTATTAACAATATTAAAAATATGATTGAACGTTAATTTCATAATGTGCTTGTTTCCTTGGATTTATTCTATTAACATTATTTTCCAATTTATGAATATTAAAAGAGAACACTTTTCCAAATTTGTTATGGGCTTCTTAAAGCTCTGGCAACGTTGTACGAAAACCATAATGACCACACCCTCCGATTACATAATTGGTGATTTTTATCGACCAGCTGACTTCTTATTGGCAAGCGCGTGCGTATGATCTTCCCTCTCACTTCGTCAATTGACTGATATTGATTTATTCAGTGGTGTTCGTATTGTCAGTTACCTTTGTAATTTCAGTTTTACTTGGTAAAATAGGTACCGTACGCCATTTGTACGTTTGACAGATATACGCCATGTTTTTCCTCGCCTCTTACCGACGCCCCGTAGCTACAGATAAACTTGCCAAACTATAGGTATGTGTTGATTGAAGCTTAAGGTGGGATCTAGAATAACTCCAAGGTCTTTGATTTGATTGACAGACTCCAAGACATGACCATTTAAGGTATAATCGAAAGTAGTAGAAGGTACATGGGATCGATAAAAGCGCATGACATGGCACTTAATAGCATTCAAGTCCATGCCATTTAAGGAGCACCAGTTTGATAGATTATCAAGATCAGACTGAAGCCTGAGAGCATCAAAATATTTTTGAATAATTAGGAAAAGTTTTAAATCATCTGCAAATAGTAGTGCTTTGCCATACCTAAAACAATGAATAATGTCATTGTACCATAAATAATATATCTCATTAATCATCAGGATTATTAATTGTACCTCATTTTTTTTTTTCAGGAAACCTGTGACGGACGATGTAAACTGGCCTCTATACACTAAAGATCAACCGCAGTACTTCATCTTCAACGCCGACAAGAACGGGATAGGTCGAGGACCTAGGGCGACAGCCTGCGCTTTCTGGAACGATTTCTTACCCAAGCTTCGGGACAATTCAGGTAAATCTCACTTCATCCTACATGTTAGCCAAGGATTACTGTGAAATTTCATTGAAATAGGAAGGTGGGATCACGAGCGGAACAAAATAATAACTAATATTCTATTTTATTTATTAAGGGAGGATTACATATAGTAGGGGCTGAAACAATAACTGGTCAACTCAAAACTGGATTGAGGAAAATAAAAAATCGAATAATGGGACTAACTAGGTCTCTTATAGTTCATTTACGATAAGTTTGCAATTTTGACATTTGTAGTAACAATTGCAGCCATTGAACAAAATCTAAATATCTCAAGTGTAAACCAACGTCTATTAGAACTCCAGACAAAATATTTGTTACTTTACCTGGTGGCGCAAGCAAAAATACACTTAAGATAAGTAAGTACCTACTTCTATGCTGGTAATTTTTATCCTTAAATAGTTTGAGGTTATGTACCTATATGTCTGGGAATCAACCATAAAAACATCATTTTCTTACGACCACACATCGAAATATGGTTGGTATATATTATATAAATATAACATAGTTTAAATCGTACTTACGATAATGCTTTAACTCCTCTTATTTCCTCTGCATTAAAGCAGCTGTTTGACTTCATAAATGAGTCTACTTTGGGTAAGTTATCAGTTTGTGCCTTTACAAAACCTTCGCTAGCCATATCTTTACTCACAAAATATGAAAGAATCGTCACTGAACACTGAACTAGTAAATAAAATATATTCTTTCAAAAGTTTTGGAATATCCACGGAAATATCGAATATTTATGACCACTTTCAACTTTACGTTGACTTTTAGAAATAAAAAAAGCACACACAAACACGTAATGGTCTCAAACAAACATATAATAGATATTTACGTAATTAGTTATGAAAAGAGCGATATTGTTCAACAAGCGTAATATTTGCCAAAACGAGCGCTAGCGAGTTCTGCAAATTACGCGTGTTGAACAAAGTCGCTCTCTTCATAACGTGTTTACGTACAACGTTTTATCTAATTCCGCGCTTTCATAATATTCAATAAAATCTTCAATTACAATGATAATATTGAAGTGGAATCAAATGGTGTTAGAATTATTGTTACTATGATGTATTCACCCAGAAAATTGACTTACTTTAAATAACTGTGTCCTGAATAATGTTTTCAATGTTTATAAATCTCAAAATACTATTGAATTAAAATAATGGGTTGATTGTACAGTTTAAATAATGAAATAATTGTCAATTTTGACAGTACCTACCTAATTAATGAATTATTCTTTGAAACTCATGTGGTATCTCTATGTTGAAACATAAACAGTTACGTAAAGTTTTTACATAACTACTTTTCATAACTGATATATAGAGGTTATGAAAAATGTGACGTTACCTAACGTCAAGGAGTGACGTAAAGTGTCACATTTGATAGCGGAATTAGATAAATGACATTTTTACGTCGATGAAGCAAATCATAGTTGATTAAAACACAATATAAACACACAACTACACATAACCTAATGCAATACCGGCCATATTGACATAAGTAAACACAAGAGATATGACATCACACGTATCATCGGTAGCGTTCGGAAATACTCGGGTTGTGGTCGGAAAGTGCATTGAAATTTGAATTTTATTTTAAAATTTGGGAGTAATTTCCAATGGAAACTGGTTCATTTCCTATTGTTAGTAATTTTTGACATCATATTTACTATTATAAATCAATATCCAAGCAAAATATGAAATATGCGTGTACTCTATTCAACATGTGCATGAAGATAATATTTTTCAGTTAAACTTAGGGTTTCAAACTTGGACCTCTTGAAATTTATGTATTTACTCATCAAAATTTTATAAGTTTTGATCTTATTTTGAGTTGAATGTAATCTTATACAATAAACAACTTATCAACAAAATTTTATGCCAACAGCTGGAAAAAAATTACAACGTGGCAACGATGTAAAACATCTGTCATGTTTTGTTATTGCAAACTTATCGTAAATAAACTATACAAATTCGGTCATTACTTAGCGAATTTGGTTATTGATAATATCGACAACTTAAATATACTCTCAATTCTTGCGCATCGAGTGTTCCCAATTCAATTCTGGATACCAATGAGGCGCAAATACAATGAAACAGGTCTATAAGTGATATTGTTTTGTATATAGTTTTTCCAAAATCTTTCCCTGTTGCAAATATTTGGTGAAGTCTTTGACATTCTTTACAAATATTGGTGCTAGTTTTATGATACTACTAGTTTGTTGAGTATTTCTTTCTGTGTGGAGTTATTCTATGGGTAACTCTTTAGAAATTTCCGTGAATGAGTTCTATCTAAAAGTTCAGGGTCTTTCAGGACTTTATGTCATAGAAAGTGCTTCAGATATTATTTTGTGGTAATTTTAGTAGCAACCGTGCGGTGAATAGTGTATCAAGCTATTCAATTATGTAAAAAGACATTCAAAAGTTAAGCAGTAATTCAAAATTCATTTTTATGGAAAAAAAGGTGAACAGAGTCACAAATATTTTTTTAAATAAGCTATTTTTTATGTAAAAACTTCATATACGAATGATAAGTTTGGTTGAGTTAGGTTAGACTTCTCGGTTTATTTTTTTTTTCTAGTATAGAAAAGTTTTATCAATTTTAAACATTTATTTACTTCAGGGTAATAAAAAACCTTGGTCACTTCTCATATTCTTTTTATCTTTTTAAGATAATCTTCAAGCCAATAAAAAGAGTAAACCCTAATGCTTACGCTTATCCAATCTCTTTACGTCAAAAAGGACCTCAATCAAGATATGGGTTAACTTGTAACTTTTTTCCTCCTAATACGGCCGTCTAAAGACCCTTTTCAAATAATTTCACTACCTTGATCATGTTACTTAAGGATTTTTGAATACAGGCTCGGCATTATATCTTTAGGTATAGGTTAGTAATAATAGTAATAGCTGATGATATTAACCAAATCAGCCAGGAAAAACTATTGGAATTTTTGACTTGTTAACCTTAAAATTAAATTTTAGAAAGACCCATCCACTTGGGGAAAAAGTTTACAATGAGATGGTCAAAATAAAACCATCGAAAACTGACATTTTCAATAGTTGTAACGACTTTTACCTTCAATATTGTACTATACAAGACCTGGATATGTAATAAAACTTCCAGGATCACATCTGGGAAGAACTGATTCATTTGGGTGGCTTCTTTGTGTTTTTATTAATGTAAGAAAATAGTATATTAAAGTATAAGTGGATATTAAGGTCTTTAAAACACACGCGATTTTTGGAGCACGACGGCGAAGCCGGAGTGTTCGAAATAGAGTGTTTTAGAGACCAGTTTTCCACGAATACTTTACGCTATTTTTTTTATTGGTGCACTTTGAAATTATAAGTATCTATTACTACTGCAACAACAAGAAATGGAAATGAGAACTAATAATGTAAAATGATTGAATTCGTGATACTACGTATACCTTGCGTTGTCATGGAAATGAGAAAAACATAATTGAAATACAATTAATATTAATATCTTAAACAATACCAACTGTACTTTCCATTTTCATTTATAAAACTGAAATTGATAAATATTGTTCGAATGAAGGTTT